>MU968363.1:6739463-6817127 GCA_034641835.2 Pinus albicaulis
TGTAACACCTCCAGTTTAAGGAATTTTTTTTTTTTTTTTTTTTTTTTTTCCGAATACACTGGGGTTTCCCCTCTATTCACATAATTATTGAAATAATGATTTCAGAATTCTAACTTACTTTCCATTTGATATAATCCTCCTCTAGCATTTCCATCTTCATACAATATTTAACACTCCACCTATATGCCTTTCCACCATATATATATATATATATATACATATATATATCTCTTTATAATATTAAGAGATGTGGTTCTCTTTTTTTTTTTTTTTTGGATAATATAACCATAGGCTATAGGAATATACATACCTTTTCACTCACCTCCCCTAACACTTTAGGCATTCAACTCATATATTTTTGAATTCCCTATATACTACACACATATATCTATGTATCCACATATATGTGGAGCTAATACCCTTAATACACCTATAAATGTATGTGTAGAGGTCATTATATAGATATATATATCTATCCCATATACTGCTTGTATATAGTCTTTGGCACTATTACTTTAAGGAACATATGTATAGTACTTATAGATATATATAAAATATATGGGTTCAAAACCTTTTGTATAACATATCTTGCATACATATTCCTTGGCAATATTAACTCAAAGAACATATAGCTATCTCTCGCATCTATATTCATATATATATCATATATATGTCCAAACCCTTTTATGTAATTTATTGGAAGCGCCATTATATATTGCATGTGATTAAAATACCCCCTTATTGTGTTGTATTGGGATCTTACGCCGGCGTATAACCTATTTATATATACATATTTATACCCACTTTGGAGAAAACTCGTTTGGCAGCCGTAGGTAATACTCATTACCTATATCTTTATATTTCCTACTTCGCGTTTTCCTCCTACCAGACTTTCGCCATAGGGTAATTAAAGTGGAGCTATGTTAATTCATCGCGGGAGCATGCGATACATACCATATAGTCAATTTGAAATTTTTTGTTAAGACGTGACTAACCCTAACATGATTTTTGTATTATTATTCAGCAGACTCGTCCCGGTTCGGCGCGTATTACACCGATATGAATTGCAACAGACTGCTCGTCGGCGTATCACCTCCGAGCCATGCTACCGGAAAATGGAATGATACTATTATTTCGTCTTTGAACCCAACACAAACGCGTCATTTTTCCATACGTAAGTACACAGTGATCGTACTGGTTATGTTTTCGTATGGCCGCCTAGCACCAGGCTCTGTTCGACGTGGTTGGCGTGTAACGTCTGTTGTTAACATTTCCTTGTTCTTGGTTGCAGGAATAGTATTTCTCCCTGGAGCGAGAGAATAGCCAGTGGCGGCGTACGTTGTCCCACGTCCCTTAAAAACTCGACATGTGGCTTTTGAATGTACAGTTCTGACGGTTCCAGGTCCTGAGAATGCCGAGCTCCAGTTCTGGCAGTCGTTAGCTTTAGGGTTAACTCCATACCCCCCGTGCCTACGACTCCATAACTTCCTGGCGCCGCTTGATATCACCTGGTACCATTCTAGTGACACGCTGTGTCTCCTCAATCACCCTCGGGATTTGCTGAGGTTATTGGGCAGAGGAATTAGGGTTTCGGGTGCGTATTAACCTATAGTCTCTGTTATCAAGTTATTTACCGAATAATTCCTGTCTCGCTTGACTCCCTTCATCTACATTCTCTAAGGGTTCGTTGTGAGCATGATGCAGGGAGGTTTTAGGTTCTGTCTTGCTGGAGAGCTTCAGATCTAACGTTTCCTTGAATCTTTGCGCCTTATATTGCTTTTACAATTTTCCCGTTGCTTTCTATTGTTCTTGTTTTGTTTTTTTTTTTTTTTTTTTTGTTTGATACTACAGCACCAAATCTGCTATTGTAGGTTGCGCAGAGAGGCTGTAGCAGTCGGTTTACTGGAGACAGAGCTCTAGCCGGTCCTCTTTGGACGCGCTCGAATTATCTCTGCGCTCGGTTCAGTTCATTTGAATTCATTAAGCTACCCTCTCAGCGTTTAATACATTTCGATGTGGCCACTGTCAGTACGTCTTCAGAGGGGGTAAACTCTACCCACAATCCTCTGTTTGGCCTCAGCGAGTTGGGCGTTGGTTTTCCTATTACGGTTTTTCCCCGTTCTGCTATTCTTCAGATTCCTCAGATATATGTCAACCTCATTCTAGGTTTAAGACTGTATATTTATGTTAAATGGCTCGGTCGTGCTGACTCGTCGAAATCTAACTACATCAGTAGCTTCCCTCTCTATCTATCGGTAGTATTATTAATGTTTCATACGAGGGTAGGGTACCGATTGTGTTATATCGGTCGTCCACCTCTCGAAACAACATATCAACGCCTTTCTTTATATGATTTTTTTTTTCTGAGGATGGCATACCCTCCACGTGTGGATCATGATACGCTGACTTTGGGAGGTTTAACACACACCTTAGATGCAGAAAGATCGGTTACATAGGTTGCATGCAGTTCAAACCTATCTGAAATCACGTTGTCGACCAGTACTGTGGATGTGTTGTTTCATCATTTGACTTCTATATAACCTAACTAGGAGATGCCGCGGCCTTATTTGTGTTGGCTTGACCGAGAAGTTTTATTTGATATCCTTTATGTATTGCCGAAATAATGATAAATCGACCATAACACAGTAGAACTCGATACAATTTGTATAGAAATCCTTTCAGCTAACATTTTCTCTGAACCGATATTAACTTGAGCTACTACTCTTCTTGTTTTATTTTTATATATATGCGTATTGCAACCGGGTTACGATGAGCTAGGGTTAGCTCTCAGCATTACGTTGCACGGAGAACATCTAACCGCGCTAACGTAGGTTGGACCATATGTTTATTTCAGATGGCGATAGAGATCATTGATATACTTCATGTTAGCGTAGTTGATTTGGGTCTACATCTCTTTGTTTTCTTTCCATACGTGGTTCACATATATACAATCCGCATTTATAACTCTTTTTGACCTTTGCTTACTTATATATATTCATATATTGAAATGAAGGTCGAACGAACTATGGTCTAGTTCTCGGCGCCTTCATGTTTTTTTTTTTTTTTATTGTCAGGCCAATATATTTATCATGTCCCTACGTGGGGTTTTGCCTTTACTTTTAATTTAGTTATATTGCTATGGTCTTTATTTCAGATATTAAAAGTAGAAGTAGATAATATGTGTATTTAAGATGTTTTAATATCTATTACACTCTTATATATGTGTTGTGTTACGCCTATAAAAATACTCAATAGTGCTTGAATAGAGTTCCTTGACTATAAATGAAATCTTGTGTATGGTGATTGATTCAAAGACTCAAAATAGACTTAGAAGTGAAATCCACACACTTCTGAATATTATAAAAATTCTATAGAGTAAAGTTACTCATTTTCTAGCATAAGTTCGAATGTCATAATTCATTGTATTTACATTCAGTTGTTTGTATTTATACCATGTAACTTTAGTACTGCTATAATGTTTCTCTAGCATACACATAAGCATACAACATCACATTTGTGCCGACAGGGAACAAAACAATAATTAATCCTCCGTAGGGTTTAAGTAACTTCAGATTTGAACCGACCTTGGTTTAGAGATTCTGGAGTTTCTACTCTATGGATTTTCTGGTCTACAACTAAACAGAGTCTGGAAGGTGATTACCTTAAGAGGGACTCTGTTAAATGTAGTACTAACATCAATCACACCATTTAATTATTTTTTTTCTATATGTAGCCAATTCATACCATCAGAAAATAAAAAAATTTCAGAACATACCACAATCTGCAAATGACCAACCTCCCAACCTTAGAGTCCTCTTTGTCTCCGAGGACTCACCCCCGAGCTGATATCACCTCCTAGAACAGATCAACCTCTGATCTGCCTAGGAGCAGCTTATTTAAGCTCATATTTCCCCAAAGCATGTTTCTAATTCTGCGTCCAGAATAGCAGGATGCTTTCTTTCCTGTTTAGCCTAGGCTTCCCATTTTGGGATCCTTTAAAGCTGCTTTAAGCTTTTCCTCAGCTTTTCCAGCTTTTTCTCACCTCTTCCCAACTACTCCTCTTCATTGGGGAAATTTAGATTCCTCCTCAAATCTAAATAAATTTCTTTCAAGGATTTTTGAAAGATTTTGGGGATTTGTTGCCTTATCCATCCTCATGGATTTGGCAAGTGATCTCAAATTCTCTTTTTGGTCAAAATGCACAATAAATTTTATTTATTTCCTCAATAAAATATGCAATACATTCACACCATACTCATCCCTTGGGGTCCACCCCCTTAGGATTAAAGTTCAAATGTCTAACTTTTAAAAATTCAACACACAAATTGGGGGTGTTACATATTCCCCCTCTGAAAATAAACACCGTCCTCGGTGTTGTTATTCAACTAATAGAGTTCATTTAAACAAAAATGGATATTTCTCCATCATTTCAGCTTCCCTTTCCCAGGTGGCTTCTTCAGCAGTAAAGTGCTTCCACTGCACTTTTACTCTGGCCACTGTTCTGTTTCTCAATTCAATTTCTTCCCGCTCCAATATTTGTGTAACACCTCCAAATTTTTTTTTTTTTATTTTTTTTTTTATACATAACGGGGTTCCCGGTATTGTTTAACAATATCCACTATATCTCATTTGTATTTCCCCATTGTATCTTAAACCCATATCCTATAAATCTTCATTTTGTTTTAAATAAGAGTCAATATTCCTCAAATTTGTTAGTAGTATACAAGCCTTTCATACAGGATGTATGTTCCACTTATACCTATCTATACCCCATATACCAACTATTGCTATATATAACACCTATACTATTTATAGCGATATATAACACATATATATATAACACATATACCATTTGAATATATACCTATAGTCTTTGGAAACTTTAATTTAATGAGCGTAAGCCCGACATCTAAATGTTATATACATAAGTCCCACCTTTTGTAAAATTTCTTGAATGCGCCAATGAATACCTATCACATATAATTAAAATAGCCCCGTGTAATTTTCCTTTGGGTCCTCACGCATAGGTTAAAATGTAATGCAACCATCCGCGTTGACCATGAACTGAATTTTCAACGAGATTCGATTTACATACCCTCCCTTTAGTTAATTCAGCATACGTGTCCATGGAGCTAGGCTTTTATTCGTGTAAGATTACCTTAGTCACGACTGGCACACTTGATTTCTTGGATAATTATATATCGAATCTTTGCATTATGTTATACCATGAAATATTGACGAATGTTTACGAGCACTGGTTTTCGGGACCTGCCTCAACCTAACGTACTCAGTTTTACTTTGCTCATTTGCAAATATTGGCCGAATCTTTTCAAGGCGTAACTCATTTTTGTTGGTTCAAACTTATGAAAATAGAACTCGAAGGTATAATTTTCTGTGTGCAGATAGCAACGCTGAAATAGTGTACAACTCGATGCCGCTTTCGGCGGTTCATCATAATGACAGTTCTGAACCAGCGCCGACACATGGTGGATTTAGGCGTGCTGGTTCTGTAGCTTGGCGTACCCGTTACGCTGCGTTTAACATATGACTTGGGTTGGCGGACAGAGCTAGCGTCTTACTCCAGAGATAAGGGTACAAACTGCCGGCGCATATAGCCTCAGACCTAGCAGGTCGTAGCTTCTTCCTACGCCCCCACTGCGTTTCATAATGTTACCAGGTACGAGCCTGTCTGCGTGGCCGAGGTTTCCCAATCCACCTAGGGATTCTTTGCCTTTTCTTGGGCAGTGGAGTTAGGGTTCCTAGAATTTCTTTTAAACCGAAGTCCCTGCGCGGTTTTATTCATCCTCTTATTTATGTGTGTAGAATCGTGCATTTCCCCATTCTCTTCGATGAGGTTTGAGGGTAGGGTCAGATTCAGTTGCGGCTAGGGTTTTCTCGTTTCTGGTTCGTTGTTATTCTTCATACAGTTTTTCCGTTCTTTACTTCACGATTCTTTCTAATCTCTACATCCCCTTGCCGTTATATCCCTCACGTTATAAAACGTGATTATTTTCTTCTTGTTTTATTAAAGAATACAACATCTCATTGTTTGCAGATGACTTTTCGCAGGGAGGAACAAGCGTAGGCATCTCAGGCTAGTGACTTAGCCGGGTAGCGGCCGTTTTTTTTCCAGGCTTCGGTTTACTCTCCGGAGCTGTTATTGTGGGTTTATGCATTCACTGTGGTTTGCCTGATGCACAATTTTCTAACTGTTATGAGGTAGCTGGGTTTCCTTGCGGTCAGAGTTAATGAGAAGGCGATCTCATATCTGTAAGCAGCTTGTGCATTTCTCTGTTTCTCTGGGGTAAGCGCCGTTACGACTGCCTAATCGAAACCGCCCATCTACCCACAGGTATACCCTGATTTATTTTTAGGTTTTATTAATTATCGCACCTGTGGATGCAGCCACAGGCGTCCAGGACCAGTACGCATTACTATGTTTCAATTTATTTCGTGTCGTTTCATCTCATTTTAACAGTTCCCCAAGGCCGCGGTCGACGGAAGGCGTTACAGTCCGAGAGACTCATGGTCAGAAGCCAACGACGTATTGTTTTAACTAATTGCCTAACATTGCTGTAGTTTGAATATTTATTCGTTTAATTGACCGTAAGAATCCTTTAACTATTAAGTTTAACACCATTGATTCAGCTCGGCTTTATTTCTCCCTTGTGACCTATATTATTCGTGTATATATATCTGAATCGTATTTATGGTTCTTTATTCTCTTCATATATAGTCTTGTTCTTATCTCCCTGTGAACATATCTGTTTCATTCATGTGTATAAATAATTTACAGTCACCGTTCGAAAGACATAAATGCGGTAGATTTTGTTATTTGTTACCATATATATATCTTTGTTAAATTCTTACCCATGAAATCACTAGGTCATTAAGCATGGATTTAATCCATAGTCACACTCTTTATCTCAAGGTTTTAATATAAATTTAAAACGCAATACTCCGTATAATTTCTATGATCGTGATTTCGAAGGCTAAAAGTAGAGGTGGAATATTATGTACATGCAGGATGCTATAAGAGCTAGTACGCTCTTATATATTTGTTTTGTTTTCCTATATAGTGATACTCGATTGTGCTTGAGTATGGATCCTTAACTATACCTTTATTCTTTGGCTATGATACATGATTCAGGTTTGTATAAGGCCTGATGCTCGTTATTATATATACACTTCTTGGTTTTTACATGAGTATCTTTATAGGTGTTCGATAGTTTAATTAATGATATACCTTGCACATAGTTTATCTCCGTTGCCTTAAGGTTTGGTGTAAGGGTTAGATATAAAGTTAAATTTTCCAATTTCTTTATAATTTCTATAAGGGATATAGCACTTTTCTTGTGTAAAGTTATTTTGTGGATTAATAAGAATTCAACGCACCAATTCTAGAGTCCTTACTCTGAACTTCTATTTTGCTTTCGATGTACACATATAGGTACCCAATAGTGCCGGACTAAAGGAATTTAGTTATAAATTTAAATCTTTTGCTATGATACTTGTCTTCAAAGATTTAGGATAGATTTCGAAATACACTATAACCATGCATAACTTTTTATATCAATCAGATAGAGTAGAAGTATATTTTTTTATACAATTTTGAATGTCATATTTTAATATCTTACTTTCAGCTGTTTGCATTTGCACCATGTAACTTTAGTACTGCTATAATGGTTCTCCAGCATACACATAAGCATATAATATCACATTTGTGTCTATAAGGAACAAAACACTAATTACTCATCTGTAGAAGCTAAGTAACTTCAGATTTAAACCAACCTTGGTTTAGAGATTCTGGAGTTTCTACTCTATGAACTTTCTGGTCTACAACTAAAAAAAATCTGGAAGGTGAATGCCTAAGGATAGATTCTGTTAAATTTCGTACCAAAATTTCTCATTGTCATAAAATTCAGTTTTATATGTAGCCAATTTATACTGTACTAAAACATAGTAACAAGAATTTTAGAACATACCACAAAATCTGCAAAATGACCAACCTCCCAACCTTAGAGTCCTCTTTGTCTCCCAGGACTCACCCCCGAGCAGAGATCACCTCCTAGAACAGATCAACCTCTGATCTGCTTAGGAGAAGCTTATTTAAGCTCATATTTCCCCAAAGCATGTTTCTAATTCTGCGTCCAGAATAGCAGGATGCTTTCTTTCCTGTTTGGCCTAGGCTTCCCATTTTTGGGATTCTTTAAAGCTGCTTTAAGCTTTTTCCTTAGCTTTTCCAGCTTTTTATCACCTCTTCCCAACTACTCCTCTTCATTGGGTAAATTTAGATTCCTCCTCAAATCTAAATAAATTTCTTTCAAGGATTTTTGAAAGATTTTTGGGGATTTGTTGCCTTATCCATCCTCGTGGATTTGGCAAGTGATCTCTAATTCTCATCTTGGTCAAATTGCACAATCATTTTATTTATTTCCTCAAATAAAATATGCAAATACATTCACACCATACTTATCCCTTGGGGTCCACCCCCTTAGGATTTTAAGTTCAAATGTCTAACTTTAAAAATTCAACACACAAATTGGGGGTGTTACAATTTGAAGCGGTTCTGGCAGAAACTCCCCTTCTGGTTCCACCTGTACAACATTCCAATCAACTATGTGAGAAGCATCATGCACATATATTTTTAATAATGAAACATGAAACACATTATGCACTCTAACATGGGGTGGTAAGGCTAGCTTGTAAGCCACTAGTCCCACCCTTTCTAATACTTCAAAGGGCCCACAATATCTACGTGCAAGTTTTGCACAACTTCCAGCATAAAGTGTGCTCTTTTTGGGTTTGATGCATAAATACAAATGATCCCCCACTTTGAATTCTCAGTGCACTCTTTTCTTATCAGCATAGCTTTTCTAGCGATCTTGTGTTGTCTTGATATTTCTTTGTATCTGTTTGACAACTCTTTCCATCTCTTGTAGAGCATCTGGTCCCAACACCAGTTTATCCTCTGGTTGACTCCAGCTCAAGGGAGTACGACACTTTCTCCCATAGAGTGCCTCAAACGGACTCATCTTAATAGAGGATTGGTAACTATTATTATAGGAAAACTCAGCTAAATGCAGATACTCTTCCCATTTTGATGGCCTATCCATCACATACATTCTCAACATATCTTCTAAAATTTGATTTTTCCTTTCTGTTTGCCCATCAGTTTGAGGGTGATAGGCAGTACTAAAATTCAGTTTAGTACCCATTCCTGCAAACAATCCCTTCCAAAATGCTGCTGTAAACTTAGCATCTCGATCTGAGACAATCACTTTGGGAACTCCATGAAGCCTTACTATCTCCTTCAGGAACACATGTGCTACTTGAGCTGTTCCGAAAGTAGATTTCACTGGTATAAAGTGAGCAGCTTTTGTGAGAGTGTCTACTACTACCATTACAGAATCATGTTGATATTTATTCTTGGGTAACCCTGTTATAAAATCCATGGAAACTGTGTCCCATTTCCATTCTGCAATTGGCAGGGGATTTAAAAGCCCTGCTGGGTGTTGATGCTCAACTTTGACTAGCTGACACTCCATACATCTACTTAAATATTCTGCCACATCTCTTTTCATTCCTGGCCAGAACAACTTCTTCTTCAAGGCTGTTAACATCTTTTGATATCCTGGATGTCCTGCATAGGGCTGTTTGTGATATTCATCTAGAATTTCTCTTTTCAATGACTCTATATTTGGAATATACAACCTGTTTTTGTAATAGAGCAGCCCTTGTTGGTTTTTAGTGAAATAAGTTTTATCCCTTGTCTGTAGTTTCACCAAGAGTGCTTCATAGTTGGGATCTTGAGTTGCTGCTTTTCCCACCAATTCCTCTACCTCCATATGGGCACTACTTCCCATGCTGTTTAGATTTTGACAAGCATTTCTACTTAATGCATCAGCAACTTTATTCTCCTTCCCCTTGATATGCTTTATGTCCATATCAAATTCACTTAGAAAAGACAGCCATCTGGCTTGTCTTGCATTCAGGTCAGTTTGGGAGAAAAAATATTTGAGGCTAATATGATCAGTCATCAATGTGAACTTCTTCCCCAACAGATAGTGCCTCCACATTTTTAAAGCATGAATAACAGCTGCAAACTCTAAATCATATGCACTGTAATTATGTTCATGAGTTTTCAGTTTCCTAGACTCATAAGCAATAACTGAATTTTCCTGCAATAGGACTCCTCCTAGCCCTTCTCTGCAAGCGTCTGTACATACAACAAACTCTTTATCAGGATCAACAATTTGTAATATTGGGGCTGAAATAAGTTTTTGTTTTAACTGCTCGAAACTGTTTTGACATTTTTCAGTCCATACGAACATAACACCCTTTCTTTGCAATGAAGTGATGGGATGGGCTATGGCAGAAAATCTTTCCACAAATCTACGATAGTAGCCTGCCATCCCCATGAACGACCTTACTGCTGAAACATCAGTTGGGACTGGCCATTCCTTAATTGCTTTTATCTTTTCAGGGTCAACTGCAAGCCCTTTTTCAGAAATAATATGACCCAAATATTGAATTTTACCTTTATAAAATTCACATTTACTGAACTTGGCATATAGCTGATTTTCTTTCAGAGTTTGCAACACTATTCTCAGGTGTTCTTTATGTTCTTCCTCATTTTTGGAGTAAACTAAGATATCATCTATGAACACAAGAACAAATTTGTCCAAATACTTATTCAACACACTGTTCATCAGGCACATAAATGTGGCAGGGGCATTTGTCAACCCAAAAGGTAGGACTACGAATTCGTAATGCCCATACCTGGTTCGAAATGTTGTTTTGTTGATGTCTTCTTCTTTAATTCTGAGCTGGTGATACCCAGTCCTTAGGTCGATCTTGGAAAAGACTGAGGCCCCTCTCACTTGATCAAACAGATCATCAATTCTAGGAAGTCGATATCTATTCTTAATGGTCAACTTGTTCAGTTGACGATAATCAATGCACATCCTAAAAGTTCCATCCTTCTTTTTCACAAATAAAACCGGGGCTCCCCAAGGAGACACACTGGGTCTGATATACCCTTTATCTAACAACTCCTGCAATTGCATTTTTAGTTCCATGAGTTCTGGAGGACTCATCCGATAGGGGGCTCGGGAAACAGGTGTGGCTCCCGGCACCAGATCTATGGAAAAATCAATTTCTCTTTTGGGGGGAAGATGAGGGATTTCCTTGGGAAAAACCGCCTTAAATTCTCTAATGACTGGTATAGCATCCAGTAACTCTTCCTCAGTTTGCTGTTCTATTTCTTCTATATGCACTGCATAGACTTGGTATCTTTTTCTAGCTGTTCTTTTTAATTGTAAAGTTGATATTTGTCTTATTGAAATGGATTTTGGTTTCCCTTTTAGTGTAAAAGGTTTCCCTTCTTCATCCACACAATGCAGGGTTTTATCCCAGCAGTTCATCAGAGCTTTCTCCTTTTCCAGCCAATCCATTCCTATTAGCAGATCATAGGATCCTAATGGAAATATGTTCAAATTTACTTCTGTTGTAAAGCCATTTAATTGTATTGCTGTTTTAGGCAATTTATGTGTGACTTTTCTCTTAGTTCCAGTGGCCAGCTATACCAACCATGACTGCTGAAATTTTTGAGGTTTAATTTTACATTTTTCTACAATTCCAGGACTAATGTAACTTAAGGAAGCACCTGGATCAATCAAAACAGTAACAGGTAGGTCAGAAATCTTACCCTCCATTTCCACCATGGTTTCTTGATGTTCTGCTTGCCGATTTTCCAATGCTGCACTGATAGTTGGTATATTTCTGGCTATGTCATTTATTGTTGTTGCCTCTCGCTCTCTGTTGATCATGTGTATATTTCGATGGGGGCAGTCCCTCATCATATGGGGTTCTCCACAGCCCCAACACTTCAAAGGTTCCTTCATTCTGACTGTCCCTTCCTTTTGATTGTTCCCTTCTAATGGTTTTGAAGCCACTTGGGACTGAGCAGTTTGGCTTTCTTTTGGTTTATAGAATTTTTTCCGCTGATGATCTCTACCAAAATTTCTTAGATATGCTGGTTTTGGTCTCTTACCTTTGAACTCACCCTTGTTCAGCCAGCTCTTCCCTTGTTCAGTTTTACCTTTAAACTGCTGATAGCATAATCTTGCTTTTCTAACAGCCTCATCCATTGTTTTTTGGTTTTCAAACTCAATTTTCTCCTTGTACACAGTAGGCAAACAATTCAAAAACCTTTGCACTTTTTCCTTTTCTTCCCTAATGTAAGGGACATACCTCAGTAAATTAGTAAACTTAGCGACAAACTCATCAATAGTGAGCTGTCCTAGTCTAAGTTCATGGAATTCTTTTGCTTTATCATCATAATAACGTTCATTCAAATAACGACTTTTGAACTTAATCTGAAAATCTTCCCAAGTAACTGTCTTTTCATCAATGGCATGCACCATTTTTGTCTCTTCCCACCACAGTGTAGCTTTTCCTTGTAGCTGGTACACAACTAATCTAGCCTTCAGATTGCTCTCATATTCATAAACTTGAAAATACTTGATCATGTTCAGCAACCAAGCTTCAGCATCCTCCTCCTTCTCCCCATCATAGGAGGGAGGTTTGATCTTTCTAAATTCTCCCTGCAACTCTCTTTTCTGCTTATGTTGATTTCTAGCTGCATCCTCATCCTCAGATTCATCCATCTTTCTTTTTCCAGAACCTTCACCTTCCTGGCTGTTCCGGGAAGTTAGCTCTCTGATGAGCTTTTCCTGCTCCTTACTGGCTGATGACAACATGTCATTTTGGCTTCTTAGTTCAGCCAATTCTCGTTGCAGCCTGTGCAACATAGCCATTACCGGGGCATTGGGATCTGGAGTAGCAAACTCATCCCGCAGATCCACATAAATCCCTTCACCTTCAGCCATTTCAACTGTACACACTTACAACACAGATTAGCAAAATTTTATAAAAATTTCAGAAAAACAAAATATGTAATAATCAGTGAGCACAAAATTGACAGCCCAATTTGTTGTAACTCGGGCTCCGATACCATTTGTAACACCTCCAGTTTAAGGAAATTTTTTTTTTTTCGAATACACTGGGGTTTCCCCTCTATTCACATAGTGATTGAAATAATGATTTCAGAATTCTAACTTTACTTCCCATTTGATATAATCTCCTATAGCAATTCCATCTTCATACAATATTGAACACCTATATGCCTTTCCACCGTATATATATATATATATATATATATATATATATATATATACATATATATATCTCGTTATAATATTAAGAGATGTGGTTCTCTTTTTTTTTTTTTTGATAATATAACCATAGGCTATATGAATATACATACCTTTTCACTCACCTCCCATAACACTTTAGGCATTCAACTCATATATTTTTGAATTCCCTATATACTACACACATATATCTATGTATCCACATATATATGGAGCTAATACCCTTAATACACCTATAAATGTATGTGTAGAGGTCATTATATAGATATATATATCTATCCCATATACTGCTGGTATATAGTCTTTGTCACTATTACTTTAAGGAACATATGTATAGAACTTATAGATATATATAAAATATATGGGTTTAAAACCTTTTATATAACATATCTTGCATACATATTCCTTGGCAATATTAACTCAAAGAACATATAGCTATATCTCGCATCTATATTCATATATATATCATATATATGTCCAAACGCTTTTATGTAATTTATTGGAAGCGACATTATATATTGCATGTGATTAAAATACCCCCTTATTATGTTGTATTGGGATCCTACGCCGGTGTATAACCTATTTATATATACATATTTATACCCACTTTGGAGAAAACTCGTTTGGCGGCCGTAGGTAATACTCATTACCTATATCTTTATATTTCCTACCGCGCGTTTTCCTCCTACCAGGCTTTCGCCATAGGGTAATTAAAGTGGAGCTATGTTAATTCATCGCGGGAGCATGCGATACATACCATATAGTCAATTTGACAATAACCCATAACACAGACCCGTGTGAATTGACCGCCATATGGTTCCGTGGTTTGCATTGTTGAAAATTTTTGTTAAGACGTGACTAACCCTAACAGGATTTTTGTATTATTATTCAGCAGACTCATCCCGGTTCGGCGCGTATTACACCGATATGAATTGCAACAGACTGCTCGTCGGCGTATCACCTCCGAGCTATGCTACCGGAAAATGGAATGATACTATTCTTTCGTCTTTGAACCCAGCACAAACGCGTCGTTTTTCCATACGTAAGTACACAGTGATCGTACTGGTTATGTTTTCGTATAGCCGCCTAGCACCAGGCTCTGTTCGACGGGGTTGGCGTGTAACGTCTGTTGTTAACATTTCCTTGTTCTTGGTTGCAGGAATAGTATTTCTCCCTGGAGCGAGAGAATAGCCAGTGGCGGCGTACGTTGTCCCACGTCCCTTAAAAACTTGACATGTGGCTTTTGAATGTACAGTTCTGACGGTTCCAGGTCCTGAGAATGCCGAGCTCCAGTTCTGGCAGTCGTTAGCTTTAGGGTTAACTCCATACCCCCCGTGCCTACGACTCCATAACTTCCCAGCGCCGCTTGATATCACCTAGTACCATTCTAGTGACACGCCGCGTCTGCTCAATCACCCTCGGGATTTGCTGAGGTTATTGGGTAGAGGAATTAGGGTTTCGGGTGCGTATTAACCTATAGTACCTGTTATCAAGTTATTTACCGAATCATTCCTGTCTCGCTTGACTCCCTTCATCTACATTCTCTAAGGGTTCATTGTGAGCATGATGCAGGGAGGTTTCTGGTTCTGTCTTGCGGGAGAGCTTCAGATCTAACGTCTCCTTGAATCTTTGCGCCTTATATTTCTTGTACAATTTTCCCGTTGCTTTCTATTGTTCTTGTTTTGTTTTTTTTTTTTTTTTTTGTTTGATACTACAACATCAAATCTGCTATTGTAGGTTGCGCAGAGAGGTTGTAGCAGTCGGTTTACTCGAGACAGAGCTCTAGCCAGTCCTCTTTGGCCGCGCTCGAATTATCTCTGCGCTCGGTTCAGTTCATTTGAGTTCATTAAGCTACCCTCTCAGCGTTTAATACATTTCGATGTGGCCACTGTCAGTAAAATCTACCCACAATCCTCTGTTTGGCCTCAGCGAGTTGGGCATTGGTTTTCCTATTACGGTTTTTCCCTGTTCTGCTATTCTTCAGATTCCTCAGATATATGTCAACCTCATTCTAGGTTTAAGACTGTATATTTATGTTAAATCGCTCGGTCGTGCTCACTCGTCGGAATCTAACTACATCAGTAGCTTCCCTCTCTATCTACCTGCAGTATTATTAATGTTTCATACGAGGGTAGGGTATCGATTGTGTTATATCGGTCGTCCACCTCTCGAAACAACATATCAACGCCTTTCTTTCTATGATTTTTTTTTTTTGAGGATGGCATACCCTTCGCACGTGGATCATGATACGCTGACTTTGGGAGGTTTAACACACACCTCAGACGTAGAAAGATCGGTTACATAGGTTGCATGCAGTTCAAACCTAGCTGAAATCACGTTGTCGACCAGTACTGTGGATGTGTTGTTTCATCGTTTGACTTCTATATAACCTAACTAGGAGATGCCGCGGCCTTATTTGCGTTGGCTTGACCGAGAAGTTTTATTTTATATCCTTTATGTATTGCTGAAATAACGATAAATCGACCATAACACAGTAGAACTCAATACAATTTGTATAGAAATCCTTTCGGCTAACATTTTCTCTGAACCGATATTAACTTGAGCTACTACTCTTCTTGTTTTATTTTTATATATATGCGTATTGAAACCGGGTTACGATGAGCTAGTGTTAGCTCTCGGCATTACGTTGCACGAAGAACATCTAACCGCGCTAACGTAGGTTGGACCATATTTTTATTTCAGATGGCGATAGAGATCATTGATATACTTCATGTTAGCGTAGTTGATTCGGGTCTACATCTCTTTGTTTTCTTTCCATACGTGGTTCACATATATACAATCCGCATGTATAACTCTTTTTTACCTTTGCTTACTTATATATATTCATATATTGAAATGAAGGTCGAACGAACTATGGTCTAGTTCTCGGCGCCTTCATGTTTTTTTTTTTTATTGTCAGGCCAATATATTTATCATGTCCCTACGTGGGGTTTTGCCTTTACTTTTAATTTAGTTATATTGCTATGGTCTTTATTTCAGAGATTAAAAGTAGAAGTAGATAATATGTGTATTTAAGATGTTTTAATATCTATTACACTCTTATATATGTGTTGTGTTACGCCTATAAAAATATTCAATAGTGCTTGAATAGAGTTCCTTGACTATAAATGAAATATTGTGTATGGTGATTGATTCAAAGACTCAAAATAGACTTAGAAGTGAAATCCACACACTTCTGAATATTATAAAAATTCTATAGAGTAAAGTTACTCATTTTCTAGCATAAGTTCGAATGTCATAATTCATTGTATTTACATTCAGTTGTTTGTATTTATACCATGTAACTTTAGTACTGCTATAATGTTTCTCTAGCATACACATAAGCATACAACATCACATTTGTGCCGACAGGGAACAAAACAATAATCAATCCTCTGTAGGGTTTAAGTAACTTCAGATTTGAACCGACCTTGGTTTAGAGATTCTGGAGTTTCTACTCTATGGATTTTCTGGTCTACAACTAAACAGAGTCTGGAAGGTGATTACCTTAAGAGGGACTCTGTTAAATGTAGTACTAACATCAATCACACCATTTAATTAATTTTTTTCTATATGTAGCCAATTCATACCATCAGAAAATAGAATAACAAAATTTTAGAATAGACCACAATTTGCAAATGACCAACCTCCCAACCTTAGAGTCCTCTTTGTCTCCCAGGACTCACCCCCGAGCTGAGATCACCTCCTAGAATAGATCCAGCTCTGATCTGCCTAGGAGCAGCTTATTTAAGCTCATATTTCCCCAAAGCATGTTTCTAATTCTGCGTCCAGAATAGCAGGATGCTTTCTTTCCTGTTTAGCCTAGGCTTCCCATTTTGGGATTCTTTAAAGCTGCTTTAAGCTTTTCCTCATCTTTTCCAGCTTTTCTTTACCTCTTCCCAACTACTCCTATTCATTAGGGAAATTTAGATTCCTCCTCAAATCTAAATTAATTTCTTTCAAGGATTTTTTGAAAGATTTTGGGGATTTGTTGCCTTATCCATCCTCATGGATTTGGCAAGTGATCTCTAATTCTCGTCTTGGTCAAAATGCACAATCATTTTATTTATTTCCTAAAATAAAATATGCCAATACATTCACACCATACTTATCCCTTGGGGTCCACCCCCTTAGGATTTAAGTTCAAATGTCTAACTTTAACAATTCAACACACAAATTGGGGGTGTTACAATAGCCTAGCCTAACCTAACCTAACCTAGCCTAACCTAACCTAGCCTTACCTATCATAATTGAACCGATCACAAACAGACGGTCTCTTTCACTGGAATGCATGTTAATGTTCCATCGTGAAGGCATTCTGTCGACTCCTGCTTAGTCCTACTGAAGCGCTACTGCTTGCACAGCCTCCTCGGATTTTCAAAACTGCGTGACCCCCGCTCCAAATCGGCTATAAATCGCGGTATCAGTGTTCAAGCAATGAGCGCGGATTGTGGATGAATAGCTTTTACCAAGATTTTCTTTCTTAGCTTTTACCAAGACTTTATTTCTTAAACATAATCTCTAAACCATCCAGTTTAAAAGATGTTTTATCCTAAATCGTCCAACGGTTATATTTTATTATGGATTTTTTAAACTAAATTTGACCCTTTTACCAAGATTTTCTTTCTTAAACATAATCTCCACACCATGCAGTTTAAAAGATGTTTTATCTTTAATCATCCAACGGTTATATTTTACTATACATTTTAAAAACTAAATCCGGACAGGGTTGGTTGTTGTGACGTCAAGTACTTCTTTAACATATAAATTTTGTAAATAAATACGTATTGCATCTTAAGATGAATTATTTTTAAATTTTAAAAGTCATCTTTTTACATTGATGTCTATCTAAGTTTTGACGCTGTAGTGTTACTGTTTCCTATTTTTTTTTTTTCTTGGTATTCTTTTCCAGTAAATTTTGCTAATTTGCTTAAAATTCACCAAATTTTTTTTGCAACTTTAAGTTTTAATTATATAATTTGAAAACTCTAATATAAAAAAAAAAATGTATTGCAAAGTTCAAATGAAAAGGACAAAAATATTAATAACTAAACTATTCTAGTTTTAAATCCTAAATAATCACTAAGTATTTTATTTGAATTGAATTGTTATATAAAATAATTTAAGATTAATTAAAAGAAAAAACAAAAATAAATTATATACATTGATACATATTTATACATTTATAAAAAAACACATTTTATCTTTTCAATATTGGTCTTAAAACACAAACTATTCATTTCACTTGAAACCATTATAAGTTGCATTGGTCAATGCTAACTAATAGTAGCCAATAGGAAAATTTGTTGCTAAAGTCATGTCTTCCAAGGGACCTCTCAACTCAATTCCTACCACTCAAGTTAAAAATTGTGTTATGTGAAAATTTGCATAAAAATTTGTAATCTACATTGGCTAATGTTAGCTAAATCAATAGTGGTTAATAGGAAAATGAAATCTTATAATATTTCTTTGGGAGGAACTAATAAATTGAGATGTGGTTACTAAACACTAGTAAGCCTCGACATCACAAATATCTAAATATAATGCATGAATATTGCAACAATATCCATAAATTATGGCATAAAGTATGTGACTTAGTTGTCCACATGACCTTGAAGTAATGGTCCAATAAAATTTTTGCAAATTATATTTTTAATAATATTGAAAAATATATTTATATTTCAAAGTTACATTATAGGTTGCATTGGTCAATATTCAATTAATAGTGTTCGATAAGAAAATCATTTGCTAGAATCTTTCTCTGGCAAGAATCCCTTGCAATAAAAGGTTAACAAATTATAAATAAATGAAAAAAGTTAGAAAAACAAATCCTTGAAGATATCATTGTGTTGGATCACCTTGAAAGAACAATTTCCATTACTTCGACACATCCCATAACTAGTGCCATTGTTAAAACAATCACCAAACACTTAATCCTAGGTTTAAACTCCATATTATCATTTTCTCTTTTAATTTCAAAGTCCACAATGAATCAAAAGTTGCATTTAACCACAATTCATTATTAACTAGCATAGTCATGTAAATCAAATGGCCTATGAATCTTGACACACATCAAAGCATCAATTTCATAATATATTTTTAAAAATTCATAAAAATCAAGTAAATCAATACTTTATTTTAAATTATTGTTTATAGAAAAATTAATATATGCCCTAAACATACCTGAATTTTGGACACTAAATGAATGTTATACCTATATATATATATATATATATATATATAATCTTGGTAGTACCTTTCATTTTTCATTGTTATTTTTTTCAACTCCATCTTTCATCAACATGTCGAGATGCATCACTCCTATTGGGGAGGGAAATTGAACCTGTGATGAGTGCTATAAGAGCTGCCCTGATCACCATTTAACCAAGCCCCCAAGGACATATATATTCCCTTATCATCGTTTAACCAAGCCTCCAAAGACTTATATATATGTTCTTTAAAAAAATTTCTTATACTCTTTTGTTTTATTGAGTTTTGTTCACATTTAATTTCCTTTTACATGTATAATATTATTGTATATACCTATCTTTTTTTGTTAAAAAAATTAATTGAGGTGACACATTTAGTGTTATTTTTTTATTTTTCAATTAAGAAAATGTAGAAGAAGATTATTGATTATGGAGGTTCACTCTAACTTTATCGTGCATATTCTTAACCTATAAATAGTCTTTGTTACAATACCGTAGGCCAATAAAATATACCATATGTCCAAAAAACCATAATTCATGTTTTTTTTTTGTGAGTCAATTATCAGTAGTTATATTATGAAGAAATCTTTAGATACAAAATACATGTCAACAGGCTTAGAAAAGGACTCAAGCCTAAATTTAAGAAGCATGTAATGTGGAGGAAGACCATGACAACATATGTCATTGGTTATTATTGGGTGGCCTATATGCCATGACTTGCATAACACAAAATAGTAAAAACTACAATTCATAAAAATCCTCATTATGTGGGTGGATTTGGGTCAAATACTGGAGGAGTAGCAAAGAGAGAAGCACATTCATGCATGTGAAAATCAATTTGTTCCACCCTCGCTTCTAGGGAAATGAAGGTGGTCATTTGTTTGTGTGTGCTGCTAGCGTAGACCTTCGAATGAGTCTAGGATCTCACTTTCCATTTGCTGAAGATCATTAATGTAAGCTACCAATTCATTTTGATCAACATACCTTTACTCCCTTATAGTTTCGATATTGAGCTAAATATTGCTCAATTGAGCAACAATAGATTCCAAGGAGGTAGGGGCCTCCACGTGACCTGGGGAGCAGGCTGGTAACAAAGTCGCAACCTCGCCCAAGAGACGATTGTCAGTATATTCCCTGTGGGAGCTTAGCTCCCCGTCGTGTGGTCGCCCTATGATTCGACGAGAAAATCATCTACTGCGTGTGTAACACTCATGAAACTTAAAAAATGAGTCTTACCCAAATCTTCATCCCAATCCTCTCCCTTTGGGAGTGGGAGGTCTGGATCACCAGTAAAATCTTTACCAGAGTAGGGCAAATCCTCCACGAAAATCAATTGTCGATGGAGCCAATCAAATATCTCCGGTCTCTAGGACATCTGTTGATTGCCCCCTGCCCTTGGCATCAGATCTTCCCATCCGGCCATCTGTGGTTACCTCGCTGGTGGTGTCGGGACTATGACCTCCTGACGCTGAAAGATTGGTAGTCATTCCAGGAATAATGATACCAGGATAGACCCGTAACCAAATTGCTTCAATTTGGTCTTCTTGCACTTTTTCAATTAGTGTTTCTTGTTGATTATCACGGCCTATGCCCAGTTTTAGATGGTCGGTGTCAAGCAGTCTACAACAAGAATTAGTTGTGTCTTTGTTGCTTCGTGCGATGCTTGCGATCCCGCAACTTGTGTGATGGTGTGTAGCACGACTTTTAGTGCCAAGTCTGGGATAGTATGGATATCCACTTTCCCACTAACTAATCCCTTCCGTGCCCCTAGACATACCCTATCAATCACCATGGACATGTTCTCCATGCAAGGCTGGGTGCCGGTTAGGATTGGTGTTGCTCCCCTCCGCGATAGTCCAATTATGAAGTAAACATAAGAAACATAAATCTAAAGTTCTTGATCTCGAAGGATGAACTTTTCCTGATCCTCGTCCCATATGCTAATCAAATACTGTAGCAACTCCATGCATCTGTCATTTTCCATGGCAAGCTCATCTTCTTTGTTGTGTTCCCGTTCTTTCCATTCGATCACCATTCTGTCGCTTTATACCTGCAAAAATGTTCATATGAATGGTATTAGCTAATTTAGAAGCTTGAATTTGTGAAAAATTGGGCCCTTAACTTGAATTTTCAAAATATAACATATTTTTTGCAGTTGGTGCGACTATTTTAAAATGATCGTGCCAATGGGCAAGCCCCAGTTCATAAAAATGGGTGATTGACGTGAGTCTGTGCCCTAAACTCACGCCAACTGTCGTACCCTAACATTTGCATTTATCTCCTCAGAAATCAAAATTGAGGGTTGTAGGCGATAAAAGAGGACTTAAATTTAAGGGAAGGATGTCGGCTCTTACCTGGAACTGACGGATTCGAGATTGGTCTGCCGGATCATCCGCTATCATCGCCGCAAAATCACAGTGTAAAATGGGTAACTATTGCTCCACAAGAGGTAAAAAGTGAAAAGTAATTATTTTTACCATTTTTGGCATTTTATAACTTTTCACAACCCTAATTAGGTTTTAAGATATATTTTTTGATTATTTGATTATATTATTTCGAGAAATGGGTTTTACACGTATCTCTTGTGCAGCGACAGGTTTTCACGCGATAGTGATGAAGTAACGAGTTGTATTTTATACTTTTTTCGGACTCGGTAAAAACACGAAAAATTCATTATTGGATTCATCTTTCAGCTCTTTTTTGACTCTCTAAAATTGAAAATATTGTCGAGATTCTTATCATTTTGGACTCGTTAAATGGCTGCGAAACGATACCCCTTTTTCAGGCTGGGATGGATTATTTATGAAAAAGGAATACCTTAGCCTATCGCAACTAAGAGGTTATTTCAAATATTGTTTTCTACCTTTTCAGATCTGAGAGAATATTTACGAAAAGGGTCATGCTGGAGTTTTCTTTTCTTCCTTCTTTTCAAACTCTCTAAACATGAAAATATGTCGATTTTTCCCTTTGTCAGACTCGTTAAACCCTGATGACATTGGACTTCATCTCCATGACATTACTCGAGTTCCTCCTTCCTAAGGCTCGTAAAATGTACTAGGTTGGATTTTTCCAAAGGAAAAACTTACATTATAAGCATATGTTATCCCCTTCAAGCTTGTTTGAAAAAATAATTGGGGTACTCGCCAGAAATGGTGGGGGAGAATGGAACCAGTTTTTAGTTATGTTGGCAGTATGTTTCTCTTGAACATGGCACTTGTCTACATCCGTGTCGGGTTAGGGACATCTCATTTCGTCATTTTAGCCTCCATGGGTTTGGGTCACCTCTTTTGACCTCTAATTTTCTCTTTGCCACATCATCATGACCTCAGATCACTTGATGTCAAATACTGCCAAATCCAGTGTCGTGTCACTGATATGTTCAAGAGAAGTTTGTCTCTGCATTTTTTTCAACCTTCCTCTAATTATTTTTTGGTCCTGATTCACTATCATCATGTTCCTCTGTCTCGTGCCGATGATGTGGGAAACATTATGGCCCTCCTTCGACCAGGTCACTTCTTGTCGACTTCAACTCATTATCCAGGAATCTGATCTAGAGACTCCCTTCCGGTACCTTGGAGCCTGCATGCCTCAATGGTAGGTTTTTCGCATTCGACGCAAGGTCCACATCATTGGCCTTTGATTGAGTGATTCTGTGGGTGTTCGACATCAGATCAATGTTCACATTCCATGGATTATACCCCTCATACCTTGAGGGCCATTGTCATTATTGATGGTTTCTCTCGTGTCTGTTAACAACTTTCATCATTGGCTGGTAATCAGACGATTTTCTTGCATGTTCGACTTCAGCTCATTAATTCGCATCCTTGAATTTGTACTTGTTCGGGTCCAGATGGAGTGCAAGACCCTGGGTTTTGTCTAATAAAATCCAGGCTACGGGTTCTTGTGGATTATCATCACTTATTGCATGACTCTTTTGATTGGATGGTTGCGACCATACCAGAGTCTATTTTTTGACCCTTACTGCTGGATGACTGCGTCCATACCTTGGATATCAGTTTTTATGTACTCTATTATGGATGGTTATGCCCAAACCACATGTTCATGTATCAGAGATATCAGTTGTATTTGTAATTGCAGGTTTTCCGACAGTGGTGTTTAGTTCGAATGCGTTCTCGTAAAGCGTTTCTCCCCTCCCTCTCCCTCGGACCTCATGCTTTAGGGGGCATATGTTACACAAAATTTTGTCACTGTCCCTGCAATCCCCATATAATACATTGGAGGGTCATTTCTGTGACTAATAAGAAGTGTCATTCCTTGCAAAAACCATCATTTCATCCCTTTACATGAGAGAAATATTCCTTTTGTTGACAATTCCCTAAGCAGAGCTTCAAAAACCCCTGTTTTTTCCTTGGCGCGAGTAGCCAGTTCTACCCTCGTGCCAATGAGGAAGATTAATGCTAGACACCATGCCAGTGGGTGCTCTATCCCAGTTAGCCACCCACGTCGAGCTGTTTATGGAATGTTTTTAAAAAATAGAGGCATAGATTCCACTCTAACAACTTCGAGGATGAGTCATTGGGAGTGGTTGGACTGAATAACCATGGACTCCCTCCTTTATTTTATGGTTTCCACCTCTTGCGGGAACCTCCTAAAGGATAGGCCTCCCTTCCACCTTTGTAGGGATCCCAACCTCCTCCTTTTCCTCTATAAAAAGAAGTTATCTCTCCTTGCATAAGCTAGCTGAACATGGAGAACTGAGTATACTATAGTTGAACTGTTGAAGAGATAGAACAAGAAGGAACTTTTTTGAGAGAGCTTAAATCCTTGCCCTCATCCCATCCGAATCCCCTAATGAGCATCTGAGACGTGCTTCAACTGAACCCCGCTGGAGGAGACTGCGACGTCAAAGCTTTGGTTGTAACTCTTCCTTCTATGAATACATATACATGACTATTGTTTGGTTCCCATTTTGTGTTATGTTATTCATTTAATGCAATATGCTTAGCCCTCTTTGAATGGAAAGTAGTTATGAATGAATTTATTATGTCGTATGTTGTTCTTGTTTGCTGATCTATGTGCAGGTATCCAAGCATGACTGCAGAAGGATTGTGACTTGCCGAGGTAGGAGCGAGGCCACCACCACTACAGTTGCGACGACAACATTGGAATCCAAGTAGGCCGATCTACCATGTCCTCTTTTCATTCAGTAATTAGGAACCTACACTCTAGCATGTATCTTTGTTTCTAGACCCACTCTAGGGCTAGAGGGATCGTCTCTGTCTGCAGAGAGGATTTACCTTAGGTTATAGTATTAGTTTCAGCACCTTTCTTGCAGTGGGGATTGGACTTCATTCGGGAAATTCATCCATCATCAAGCAACCAGCATATATGGATACTAACTGTAACAGATTACTTTACCAAATGGGTAGAAGCCATTCTATTTTGAAATTCCACAGGCACTATAGTCATCAAATTTATTGAATAAAATATACTGTCTGGGTTTGGATGCCCCAATAGATAGTTACAGATAATGCAACAACCTTTAGCAGTGTTAAGATGATTGAATTTTGTGAAAAATATCAAATTTTGTTGCATCATTCTACTCCTTACTATCCATAAGGAAATGGACTGGCAGAGTCTTCAAACAAGAGTTTGGTTAAAGTTATCAAGAATACATTAGAATATCATAAAAGGAGTTGGGACAGTCATCTCATTTATGCAGTTTCGGCTAACAAGATATCTCCGAAAATATCTACAATAAAATATCCATTTCAGTTGGTTTGTGGTAAAGAAGCAACTTTCCCTACAAATCTAGCTTTCCCTGTTTTAAAATTTTTGCAACAAGTAAATGAAGAACCTGATGATTTTTCTAGGATGATCAATCAGATCATTGAACTTAATGAATATAGGGATGTAATCTAGTACAAACTTAAGAAATACCAGAACAAAATGAAAATACTTTTTGATATAAAATCTAGCGAACGAGATTTTAAAGAAGGAGATTTGGTGTTAAGATGGGATGCTAGGAGGGAAGATAAAGGAAAACATGAAAAGTTTGACAACCTCTGGTTTGGACCTTTTAGCATTGCATAATTCAAGGGTAATAACACTTTTATCTTGCAGAACTTGGAAGGAAAATATTCTTCATTGCCAATCATTGGAAGATATTTAAAGCACTACATTTAGTGTTGAAGAGCAAAAAAGTGCTTCACACATTCATCATTGTATATTTAAAAGCTTGTTTAATTTACAAAGTATGTTTTTTTTTCAACAAAGACTCCATTAGCCCGAGGAGAAGGCACTTGGATCTACTAGTTCTCTGCATCCTACAAGAGGAGGCAGTCCCCAGTTGGAGCTGATGTTGTAACATTTCTTGTTTTGATAAGTTAGACATTTTAGAAGAAAATGGAAAATTAAAAAATGTTAGGATTGAATATGAATAGATGAAAATCCAAAAAATGTTAGGACTGAATGTGAAAAGAAAATAATCGATATCAAAAAATGTTAGGAGTAGATGCGTAAAAAAATGAAAGAAAAAATAAATGAAAATGTCAGGCATAGATAGAAGAAATAAAAGAAATGAAATTTATTTGTTTCAAATAAAGAAAAAATAGATTTTTGTGTGCAACTTGTTAGAATGCCACAACCCAAAAATAATTTGGTTTGAATCATATTGTTTAAAAATGATCAAACTTTTTAAATTTATGTATTTATATTAGAAAATAAAGTTCACCAATTTGCATAATCTTAGTTGAACATAGACTTAGGAAAAAATAAATTGGCGGCTAAACTAAATGCGCAAAAATAGATTAGGATTAATTGTGTTTATTTAAGGATTAATCGTTCCATAAGTGATTAATTATTTTGTAAACAAAATAGCATGTTAGCATTTTATGCTAAAGTTCACAGCACAACAAACATTTTGTCATTTGTGCTATCGTCGCAACAGATCTCAATGGTTGTCATTTTCCTCGCCCAGATCAACAGAGTGGAAGATATTTCACACCCCTTTTATTTGTTTCCTGCTAATGACAAGGGCAGGTCCGAAGAGTAGTTTCATTTCGGTGGGCCACTTGCAACATGTCAACTCCCTATCACTTCGCACTCTCCCCTGCCTCCCCCCCCCCCCCCCCCCCAACTCCATACCGCTTACCATCATCTACCCCCTCCGAAAATCACCTATCCTCTCAACGTTCACTCACTTCCCAAAAATATTCATTTCCCGACTCCCAATTACATCCTACCACCTGTAACCTTTCTGTTAAATTCCACCATACCTGTTTGAATAATAGCTGCTACCTTACCGTTATCCACTCGTCATTAAAACCCTCCACAGCTTGTTCTCCAACAATCATCCATCATGACGGTAATCCCTACAAGTTATAAATAAAACTACCACCCTCCTCGTGCCAATATTTGAATATGACTACCATTCTCTCGAATTGCATGTTCGAAGAGACACAAATCAGGTTTCGGCACTGTCTATCGCCCTTATCAAAAAAATTATTCACAAGCCTCTCAGTATTTGCAGATACTACTCTCTACAGGTATCATTTTATCATAAAAACCTCTCTTCTTGTTCTTTGTTGAAATAAATAGCACCAAAATTGAAGGGTTGGAAATCAGTGACATAAGAAGATCCTAATGTCTCCACCACTCTAGATCTTGACCATATCCCATTATCTGACCAGTTGTTTAAAATCACAGGCACAAAATGTGAATGCGAATTTTACGAATTACATCTTTGGTAAAAAAAAAAAAAAACCTAGATAAGCAAGATCAAGTCAAACTCAGGGAAACAATGTTTCCCATGTTTATGTTTCCTCAAACCCATGAGTCTCATGATTTAGTCACCTGGTTTCAAACTAGATATCTTAAGAGAACCATAGTAGCTTGAAATGGAGACATTTTGATTTCCATTACACCTAAAATCATAAACCAAATTCTATTAATACCAGAGAATGATTCCCTTAGCCATTTTTTCCAAGATTCCCTCATGGAATTATACCATAAACTTACCTTTCCCTAGAGAGCTAAGATTTTTTAAACTTTTCTTCCAGATGATGCTGAACTTCCAAAAATAAATCCTCCTTATCCATCCACTATGTTCCGAGAAGCAACCAAGAAAATTATTTCTCTAATTTTCTACTTGTTAGGCTACAAAACTGATAGAACGTTAGATGAACCTATTTTGGGTTTCTTTTCAATTTTCTTCAAGGAAATCCAGCCAACATTCATGTATAATTACATTAAGTTCCCGATTGATAATATGCATGAGCATATGATTAATCTAACCACCCAAGGCATGTTCAAGTACACCTCTGTACTAGTTTATATGTTCCTTTTTCAACAGGGAGATGTATTACCAATAACCTTTCACAAACAAGATAATCAATGTGTTAACCAATCAGTCATACATTTGAATTCATTGGTTAGGTCATGTTCAAATGAATTTTCATTTGCAGATTTTATTGACTCTTTCATTCATCTAGTTTCTCAGCTCTTAAGCAGTCAAAATAAGCCTAGGATTCGTCCAGAAATCAAAAGGATTCTTCATCTGAGTGACCAAGTAAAAATAGGTGACTGGTATCGTTACCAGAATTATACAAAGATCAGGGTATATGGTTGTGAATTGGCACCTTACAAGCTGTGTAAATATGTTCCAATGAGAATTTTCTCTCTGGAATATATTAGGAAAATGATCAACATGGATGAGCTATATTATGTTTCAGGTAAAAGGAAATCTCAATTTAAAATCAAAAATAAGGTGGGGTCATTCATATGCAACACCAAGACAACAGGAATTGAATCAGACACTATCCTCAAGAAGATGAATTTTCATCCAAGTTTTACTTGGTCATATGATCCATTCAGTATCATCTCTAACTTAAGGGTGGAGCTAAAAACAATGCCTTACAATCAAAATCCTAGGCCATAAATTGAAAAATACATGAACCAATATCAGTGGGAAGAAAACACACTATAGGAAGCAGAGGAGAAAATTCTCTCGACCTCCACTCTCCAAACTCCCATTTCTCAAGACAAGCAGGAGAAGAGGCCTAGAGAAGAACCATCATCTTCAGCAAGCATTGCAAAGGAATTCATCATCCAGGAAAAGAAGTAGAAGACATATTTCACCATCTCAATTGATCAAAGTCGGAAAGAGCCAAAAATTATTGATTTGGGTGATACACAGTTTTCTACAGCATCATAGGAAAATGTTCCTAACACTCCATCCTCCTCTTTAGTTTCACAGGAGCCAATGGAGATTATACAGTCAACAGGATCAAGTAAACAAGGTGAGCCTAATATTTTATCCAAATTCTTAGAAATTAAGAAAAATAATGAAGCTCTAAAGGAAAATGTATATATTTAATTTTGGAAACAGACCTCCACTTCATAGCATAGACTCCTGATAGCATTCGACAGTGAAAAGGGAAGGATGCAGACGGATTTCTTACAAGCCCAACTTTCAAGTCCCTTTTCCAAAGGCCCCGTCTGATTACAAAAAGACCATATTTTATTTTGATGCCAAACAGATTCATCCTATTGATAAAATGGATATGCACAGACAGGCAGGAGAAATTCTTTTCTCTACAATGACTAACACTGACATGGCATTATCAAAATTGAGAACAAATCTTTCAAATATCGAGTCACAATTAAAGATTGAGAAGTTTTCCTCTTTGACCAAAGATAATAAAATCAAATCATTAGAAGATTTAGTGATTAAAATTGGATACTACCCTAAAGATGTCAAAGTTGTAGAAGAAATCCTTAAGAAGAAGAATGCATACATTATTTCTCTTCGAAAAAAACTCAAATTTCCTTCTACAGAGGATCCCCAAACCAAGGAGATAGAGGAAAGTGAGAAAAACAGAGAGGAAATGCTCAAGCTTATCATTGAACACAACATACAAATTAAGAATATGGAAGAACATATTGAAGGTCTACTCAAAGAGAAAGAACAGTCTACTCAGATGGCTATAATTCCAATTACTTCATCAACAGCAGCAGAGTTTACATCAACATCAAGTGATACAAACAAAATTATGTAGGAAAATGAAAAAATTTAGGAGAAATTCAAAAATATAGAAGCGCAGAAAATAAATAATGATACTCTCTATATGGAAGAAATGCAGAAAACCCACAGGTTAAAACAGAAAATTCAGAAGTTAGAAAGTGAATTATTGATGGTAGACACCTTGGCCCAAGGTAAGGAAGACATTTGGAAAGAAATAAGCCAGACTATGACTAAGGTATGTCCCTCCATACAAATTATCTTTGAACAAGAAGAATTAATCACTATATGTAAAACAGTCATTGAGTAGGAAAAGTAGCACTTAAACAAAAACCAGTTGAAGCTTTAGATATGATTAAGGTATTGAATTAAAAGAACATAGTTGAATTAGAGATGATTCATATTACAGATAGAACAAAAACTATTTTAGAAATAAAAAAGGTTCTGCAGAAAAATAATTTATTAACTTAGTTGGAAACCAAGTGCCAAACTTTGGACACTACTGTCCATAGGTTTCATATCAAGTTCAATCTGTTGAATCAAAGAGGATTACCAGGATTAGTAGGACCAAATGACAAGTTAATCATTTTGGAGGAGTATTGCAAAAATCTTTATACAATTGCAACTGATAAAGCCAAATTTGTAGGGATTAAAGGTCATCTGACAGGAAAGGCTTTTCTGGAGTCTTTAGATATTGATTTAAATATCAAACATGAAATTAAACATCTTTATATCAATAAGCCTACTTTTGAAAGATATACCGAAGTGGATGAAGTTTATAGAAGATTGATTAAAATTTAAATATCAAGTCAAGTAAGATGGGATTACTTATGTGAAACCATCGAGTAAATTCCATCTCCAACAGTTGCACAACAAAGTAGCACATTTTGGGGCCACATCATCAACCACTTCCTTAAAGACAATGCCAGCTTGACTAAGCAGTTTTTGTATTCCTATATTTTGATACTATTTTTGTAATATATTTAGATGCTTATAAAAGATATAATTTTGTATAAATAACTCTCCGTACGAGTTATGAAGGGTTGAACCCTCGGATGATCGCTTGGAAAGAAAAATTGTATGAGCTGATATCATTGATCATTAATGAAATAATTCTGAATTTGTTTCCAACAACATGTCTCCTTGTAAGTCTTTCCAGTTTACATTTCATTTTGTTTTTCCACATATATTTAAGTTTTATGGAGATAAATAGGTAAGAGAAAACTGAATATTAGTCTATCTTAAATCCTCTGAAGTTATCATCTATTTTAGAGATTGATTTATTAGACTATTTGTTTGCATAAGTCCCTCTACATCTATTAATTATCAGTCATCTTCATAAGGTTAAATATATATTGTTAAGTTGTAAACATTGTTTGTCAACCTTTCTTTCTTATGATTAAATAAAGGTTCATTTTGAATACTTAGTAGATCATATTTTCTTACATTGTGTGCCTTTCACATATATAAAATTGAACCATTGTTTTGAAGTAAAATAACAACCCTTTCATCATATTCAATACTATTGAAAGTTTAAAACATTTGCTTGTAATTTACTCCTAGCATTGGTCATCCAAAAAATCCTTTAAAAACAAAAAAATATTTTAGATGCTCTGGCATAATTATTAACCTATAATTATATCAGAGGAAAATGATACCGTTAAGGAAAGCATGAACTATTCCCACATGAAGGCCAAAAGGTTAGATTTTTCATGGCAAGAAGAAGAGAAAAGGTAAACATAAGATCTCATGGAGGAAAATATTATGCAACCATAGTATGGGGCTCAGTCATAACAACATTGGTAGAGCATCCAATAAGGTATGAGGGCTGAAAATAGTAGAATAGGGATGAATTATTGAAAAATTTGGTTTGAAGAATGTGAATATGATAAGATGAAATACATAGATCATGTGTTTTCAATAGCTTTTTTATTACAATTTCCAAAAAAAATAACAAATTAAAACAATTGAAGCTAGTTTTACCTCAGGTTTACCTTTTGGAAATGGAGAAGAGAACATGATCTGATGGCTGATTTGGTGTTGAATTGGCTCAGGTATTCTATTCCATGATGCATTGACCATCACTTTGACCTTGCTCCATAGAATGCATATTTTTCATATAGTAGGCTTGCTTTTTCAATTTCTCTCAAACGGTAAATCAGATCTCCTAAATTTTTTTGAGTTTGTTGCCATTAATATTATGCATCTTCCCACAAAATATCTCAGCCAATGGGTGCACGTATCTCGAGAAAATTGAGAAATGGTTGTAGGTGAAAGTGGCCAATTTCTTGAAAAATACACACTAGAATTTCTTGAAATTTTGTGTATTTATTTACCCTACCATGATTCATTTACCCTAAAAATTTAAGGACCAATGGATGCATGATTATCAAGATATTTTCAAATCAATTTCTGCCATGTTTTACTCTTCACGCTACCTAATGTTGCAGTAAAAACATATGCCACAAAGTTATTTTAAGGCCAATTTCAGTGCTTCGAAAGGGAAACAGTGTATTTTTACCTCTATCACCATAACATGCCTTCAGAATCCCATTTTGAAGAACAAAATACATTGTTGTGAAAAAATACAAAAAACTGGCCTACTCTGTCCACAATGGTGAAAAATGAAAATCTGCCTTAAAACCCCGTTGAAAAGTCCTGGGAAATTGCATTTTTTTGGTTTTGTGCCCGCGTGTTACTCAATTTACCATATTCTGAGAAAATGTAGAAGCTCGGAATTTTTTATTTCTACTCCAATCTCTTGCAATATTTGTGCCAAAACTACCTCTTGAACAAGTTGCTACAACAAAAACGAGTTGTTACGGCAATTGCTGCAGAAACGACAACTTTTCGTAGTTGTTGCAAAAAATATCAATTTTTGCAAAAAGTTGTTTTCTTTGAGTTTGAACTACTTATTTGAATTGTTTATTGCATGATGAAGTAGAAACTATGAAACATAATGCATATCGATTGAAATAGGCCCAATTTTATTGTTTTTCTTGAAAACGAAATGAATGAAAAATAGTTATAGTGGTTCCATCATGTTGTTGTTGAATAAAAACAAGATGAAGATGCTGCTACAAGAAACCAATACAATATATTGCTGCAAGTTGTGTTTTATTCCATAAAACCATATAGCCTTTATTAAAACCAAAATTCGTGGTAGAATTCTTACCATGTGAATGAATGTGTCGAAGTCGACCATGGGAAGAAATCATTGGTTTACCGATCAATGAAGAAAATCATTAACCAATTCATTGATTTATTTTCTTTGAAATTACTTCTGGTTGGTGTATCGACACATATAGTGCAACTGTCATTAGAGTAAACAGACGTCCCTGGATTGATAATTAAATGTGTGATGTTCAGTAATTTAATAAGTGATTTATATAGTCCAACATTTTGGTGCCATTTCCAGGGATAACAGTGACGATCCAATCAATCAGAGTTGTTTGTAAGAAGTGTGATTTCCGTGTGTTTTTATAGAGTGTCTCCAACAACACAATTTTTGGGCAGTAAGACAAGAGGTAAGAACTTGCACAGCGCTTTAATAGGCTTGAGCGGGCTCACCTATGTCTTGTTGGGACACTTAGGAATTGAATTTTGGGTGTTTTTTTAGGGTGCCTTTAGCTATACAGTCGTTGGGCAGTAAGACGAGAGGTAAGAACCTGCGCATCGCTCTAACAAGATTGAGCAGGCTCACTACTGTAGAAACTAAAGCACTTATAGGATGAATTGATACGCATGGGGCTCATGTGTGCCAGTAGGACAACATCAACATCTAGAAACACCCACACTCTACTAACTACAAGAAAGACGGGTCGTAAGAAGGAAAAGAATAGCGCATATTTGGGAAGGAAAACATTCTTTGGAGATCTGATTTTAAGGGCAGAGAAGGAACAGTCCACGTCATACAGAGATAATAGGAAGACAGGAACACAGAAAGCAGCTGCCATATCAAGGCCTGGACCATCGGTGTCTTCAGTGGCTAGACCTCACCATCCTTCGAATAGCATATCCACTCCTGATATCAAAACTCCAGATTTAAAACAGCAATGGAGAATTATTGATTAGGATCTGAGAATTGAAGGACACGAAGAGACCAGTGGGGATCATCAGGAACCTGAAGAACAAAAATTAGTTGATCATCAATTGGACGTTGGTAGTGTTGTTAAACAATTGATCCTGGAGCAGCCTCATCCTTCTATTTGTCAATCTCCATTGCACTCCGAGGCTAGTTCATCCTATCAAGAAGAATCAACCATGGGGGACGAGAATGTTAAAATAGATAGCTCTGTTACTTTTGAATTTCCAATAGTAGTAACACAGGATGAGGCTCCTATGAAGAACATCCCTTTATCATCCCTACCATCCTTTCAAGGGATGGTTGTTGAGGATCCTGATACCTTTTTGTTTTAATTTGATGTGTTGTGTAGAGATTATGACTATACTTCAGATGCTCAGAAGCTGAAATTGTTCCCTGCTACTCTGAAAGGAGCAGCATTAAGGTGGTTCATGAGATTGGGTGTTGGCAAAATTCGAACATGGAATGATATGAGAGAATCCTTTCTCTTTAATTATCAGGACTACTTCTGAACCAGGGATTTGAAGGACGAAATTTTTAGAATTGCACAGAAGGAGGAGGAAAGCCTCGAAGATTATCTGGAGCAATTCCACTACAATTTACAGAGGTCTAAGTTCAGTAACTTAGATCTGGAGATTCTAAAACCAATATTCTTAAGAGGTTTAAGAGATGATTGTTTGGAACATATGAATATAATAGGAAAAGGAGACATATCGTAAGAAACGTTTGATGAGATAATGAAGCTTTGCCTACGTAGTTCAAGAGGATCGGTCAAAGGGAAAGTTTCAGTTCGAGACCCTTCACTCCGGATACAGAAGTCCACAAGTGGAGGAGTAACTAGAGAAAATATCGGGAACTTATTCGAGGATTTTAAAACCGATCTCCTTAGCACTCTCTCTGCCCAGATCACTACGGTACAAGTCAAGAAGGCACAAGAAGAAACTGAAACAACCTTAGCAATATTTTGTCCCTGATGAAAAAAGAAACATTTGGAAAGAGAATGCGGACTAAATAGTGTCAGCCTGTGCAACATCTGTGAGTTGGCGCACTCTACAAATCAGTGTCCTGAGTTGCCCAGACTTAAGGCAGTACTCCAAGAATCAAGCGAGTATGTTCAATATTCTTATTTTATTGGATCAAAGAGACCATGGCAGCCATGACCTACAGGTATGCCTTCATATTTTTATTCTTTTTATCCTTGGAATAATATTTATAATAGTTAGCAATACCCATGGCAGTATCCTACTCCTTCCTTAACATAATTTCCTTCACCATGGAACGAGTGGTCATCTCCTCCACCAATGCAATGTCCTCCATCACAACCCAATCCTTAGGGTCAGAACTAGAGAGGCAATGGCCAAGTTCTAGTACCCCTCCGATACCAATGCAACAATAGCAGTTACAACTTCCTTCTATTCAGAATCCTACAACTTTTCTCCAACCCCAATTACCTGTACAACCTAACCCCAATACAAATAATAAGGCAGCCCAGAGCATTGATGCTCCGGTTACCCTCCAGACTTACCTTATCACTCCTATTGGACTTAATGAGGTTCAACTTCGGTCAGAGAAAGTAATCAGATCTGAACACACCCCCATTATTATCGAAGAAAGTGAATCACCCAGGAAGGATATGGACGATTCTGAAGCAGTTGTTACACATGTAACAGTTGATACAACACCCGTTGTTACACTTGTAACAGTCAGCTCGGGAAAGCCTGTTGTTCCTACAGCAGCCAACTCGAGTAAGGCTGGTACATCTATGGTAGCTGACTCGTCTATTATCATTCAGAATCCCCCATACCCTCAACAATTAACTGAAACTGGGGTGGTTTTACAACCTGATCCGAATTCCTTAAGGAGCTGAAAAATTTATTTCTACGGATTCCATTGTTACAAGCCCTCAAGGAAGTGCCTATATATGCTAAAACAGTGAGGGATCTATGTGTCAAAAGACCTAGGAGGAAACCTAAATACCCTGCTACTATTCATGTCATGGGAAATTTTCCTGATCTTATGATTGATCAGCCTTTTTTGACCAAGTATAATGACCCAGGGAACCCCACAGTGACTGTCCATATTGAAAATCATCCTATAACTAATATCTTGATTGATCTAGGGGAAGATATTAACGTTATTAATAAAGACCTTTTCATCTCTCTAGGACTTCATGGACTTATACCTACACCTACAGTTCTTGAACTAGCAAAAAGGTCTCGTGTTAAGCCTGAAGGAATGATTGAAGATGTGGTTATCACTGTGGCCTCCTAGAAATATTCGGCTGACTTTCTCATCTTACAAACCATATCCAATCTGGGGGGTCATCCTTTAATATTGAGAAGACCGTGGGTAGCCACTGCAAATGCATATATCGGATGTAGATCTAGATCTATGGTGATCTCAGATGGACAGGCCACTCAGAACCTGAATCTTTATCCCCCAAAAAAACTTGATATGGATTCGAATAGTCCCTGATGGGACAAATTTGTACCTGAATCTGATCTTTCCCTACCTCTTCTCACGCTTGGAAAAGCACAATAATTTAAGGATGAAACAGAGGACGATATTGTTAATGGTTTTATCAGTAATCCACTCCCTGTTACCTCCATTAGAGATTTGGGAGAATAAGGTGAGGAAGATGATGTGATTATTGAACTTTTGAAAACAACTCCACTTACTATCAGCAGTTCTGTTGAAATCGAACCTAGAAAATGTTTAAACATCAATCCTAGCCTGACTACTGAACAAAATATATTGTTGATATATCTATTACTGAAATACAAAAGGCATTTGCATGGGACTATATCGATAAGAAAGGAATCCATCTCACCCTATGCACTCACCGCATTTACCTTAAATAAGATTGCAAACCTATTAGGCAACCTCAGCACCGAATGAACCCCTCACTTAAGGAGATAGTAAAAGAAGAATTGCAGAAACTCCTTAATGCTAATTTCATCTACCCTATTTCTGATAGTTAGTGGGTGTCTCCACTTATCATATTTTAGAAGAAGAATGGAAAATGGAGGGTCTATGTTGACTATACAGAGCTTAACAAAGCCACTCAAAAGGATCATTTTCCCTTACCATTTATTGGTCAGGTCTTGGACACTTTTTCTAGCAAAAAAATTTTTTCATTTCAAGATGGGTTTAGTGGCTATAATCAAATAAAGATTGCTCCATAAGATCAAGACAAGACAACATTTACTTGTCCATGGGGTAATTTTGCATACAGAGTCCTTCTCTTTGGTCTCTGAAATGCACCAACAACCTTTCAAAGGGAAATATTAAGTATTTTTTCTGATCTTTTGAATTATTGTCTTGAAATCTTTATGTATGATTTTACAGCCTACGGGGATGCCTTTGAGATAGAATTAGCTAACTTGGAGAAAGTGTTGGAACATTGTGAACAAACTAATGTTTCTATGAGCACGGAAAAATGCAACATGATGATGACTGAGGGAATTGTGCTGGGACATTTCATTTCAGCAGATGGAATCAAGGTAGATCCTGCAAAAATTGAGGTAATCTTGAAAATCCCAATTCCTAAGACTCCAAAATAGATACGTAGTTTTTTGGGAAATGCAGGATACTATAGGAGGTTTATAGTGAATTTTTCAAAGATTGCATCTCCTTTATTTTCATTACTGATGAAAGATGCAGAATTTTTGTGGACAGAAAAGTGTGAGCAGGCCTTTTTAAAGTTGAAGAACTATGTAACAGCAGCACCTGTTTTACGAGGACCAAACTAGGAATTGTCGTTTCATATTGCTACAGACGCATCGGACATGGTTGTGGGTGTTGTTTTGGGGCAGCTGGAGGATAAGAAGCCTTATGCCATATATTACATCAGCAAGAACTTAACTCCAGCAAAACTTAAATATAATGTTACTGAGAAAGAATTCCTAGCAGTAGTGCACGCTGTCAACAAATTTCGACACTACATCACCGGGTAACAAGTATTTGTACACACTAGCCACACTGCAATTCAATTTTTAATGAACAAACCTGTTACTAATGGTAGAGTTACACGATGGTTATTTTTGTTATAAGAATTTGACATTACTATTTTAGATAAACCCAAAAAATATAATGTAGTTGCTGATTTCCTTTCTAGATTAACTATAAGTGATGACTGCACTGCTACTGAGGATTCTTTTCCAGATGAGTATCTTTTTTCTATTTCTACTCACTCACCATGGTATGCAGATATAGCTAATTACCTTGCTGCAGGAAAATTTTCACACCAATTGTCTTCCAAGGAAAGAAGGAGGATTATACAACAGAGTGCTACCTACTCCTGGATAGAAGGTAATCTCTATCACACCAGGCCAGATTCCCAGATTAGACAATGTGTTAGAGAAGATGAGGTATTTGAGATCCTAAAGGCTTTTCATGAGGAACCTTGTGGAGGAAACTTCGCTGACAAGAGGACAGGACATAAAGTACTCTCAACGGGGTACTATTGGCCAACTATATTCCAGGATGCCAAGAAGTTTGTGAAAGGATGTGATAGTTGCCAAAGGATGGGACAACCTCTAAAATCAGATGAGATGTCGTTATAACCTCAGATAGTAATAGAACCGTTCGAGAAAAGGGCCCTAGATTTTTTGGGGCCAATCAATCCTTCATCACAAAAAAAATCATACATATTGGTCTGCATCGATTATGTCACAAAATGGTTTGAAGCAAGGGCACTAACTAGAGCAACAAAGTAGGCTTTTTCAGACTTCTTGTTTCAAGATATTTTTGTTCACTTCGAGATACCCAGAGAGATAATGACAGATGGGGGTCCCCAATTCACATCTCATTTGATCAAGAAGTTAGTTGCAAAGTATGGAATCCATCATAGAATCGCCATACCCTATCATCTGCAAGAAAATGGTCAAGTAGAAAGCACTAATAAATTCATTGAGGGAACCTTGACAAAGACAATAGCCAGCCACCGAAGAAACTAGGTTGAGAAACTTCTAGAGGTACTGTGGGTTTACGGGACAACATGGTGGAATACTAAAGGCTTCTCACCATATGAACTGGTGTATGGTAAGAATCCCTTATTCCCCATAGAATTTGAAATAAAGACATTAAGACAACATTACAAGTCGATCTGGATTTGGGTACAGCACAGACTCAAAGATTGAACCAACTCAATGAGTTGGAAGAGAAACGGTTGGCTGCCATTCAAAAGAAAAAATTCATCCAGCAGAAAAGAGCCAAATGGCATTATGGGTTCATTGAGAAGAAAAAATTCCAGAAAGGAGATTTGGCTCTTTTGTATGATTCAAGGTTCAAATATTTCAAAGGAAATCTCTACACCAGATGGCTAGGTCCTTACGAAGTGGATATGGTCTTTGAAAATGGGATTGTACAATTGGTCACCATTGATAGTGATAAGATGCCATTACTGGTTAATGTGCACTGTCTAAGGTTATATCATCAACCCACTTCAAAGGAATCATTTGTCAACATTTTCACGGACTCTGATCTTCATGTTACGACAACAGGGGAACATTCTCCTCTACAGCCTTAAAAGTTGAAATTCCAATAAGTGCAGTAGTTGAAAACCACCTTTGTGGCAGTTGTTACACCTGTTTTAAAAACAAAAATTAAAAAAATTAAATTAAATTAAATTAAATTAAATTAACAAAATAAAAGAAAATAAAAAATAAATATAACTGTGAAAACCCCTTTCCGGGGCGCAGTCAGACAACCAGTAACAGTTGAAAACCACTCTTGTGGTGGCTGTTACACCCATGTTTTTCTCCCTGTAATATCATCTTCCCTTCCTGATCCATGGCATAGGATGATGGTATTCATGTAATTTCCTTTTCTGTACCAATTTCTTCTGATTATTATGTTTTTTTAGAATAATTTAAAAGTTGTATTGGCTGTTACACATGTAACAACCGACAGCCATGAATACTCTTCTTTATAATTCATTCCATAAACAGCAATAACCATGCTGGCTAAACACAACAACACGAGCACTACAAGCAGGACGCCGCCAACTCAAGTCTTCCTCCACGTCACCTCAGGTATGTCATTAAAAAGGTAAATGATTATCATTGATGATTCGGTGATTAATTGGAAAAGTAATGACACTCCCATGACGGTCGTGGGCGGCCATCACAATTAAATTGGGGGAGGGGATATGACTTGAAATCATTACAAAAAGGTTGTAATCATAAATATCTATTAAATTCGCATGCACCTAATCAATAACAGAATTGCTAGTGATGACCGAATCCGATTGGAAAAGAGCGTGTGTATGAAATTCCATCACTTTCTATAATAAGTCATTTATGAATATTAGTGTAGGGTACGATTTGGTAAATCCGTGAAAGTTGTCACCTTTCATCAACCTCCTTCTAGAACCTTGCATTCTCATTGTAAACTCTTCAATTGGGATAAGCAGAGGTGCCGAGTAGCAGCTAGTTTAGAGACATAGTGTTGTTACAGCAGGACTGAACAACAAAGTGAACTCAGTAACTTAGTGATATTATAGTGTTGTCAAAAATTAAGAAGAAAATTTAGAAGAAAACTACAAATATGGGTGGAGCAGCTGTCAGGCATGAGCCAGACTCTATGGATGCTTTGCAGAATTTCCCAAAGGCTTACCATATATTCAGATATGTTGGATGGGTTGAGTTTTTCCAGAAGCTTGAAGGCTCAAACGAGGTAGTGGCAATTGAATTTTCTCAGAACTTGAACAATAATAAAACCTGAGTAAGAGGCATGCAAGTGGAGGTGACTGAAGAGGTAATTGCCCGGGTAACTTCATTACCAGTAGAAGGGTGGAGGTGGTTTAATAGAAAATTCAATGACCCCTCCTTGAAAGAGGATTTCCTAGTAGGGGAAGAGAAACTGGAGAAGAAAGGAAGAGGAATTGACATATTGTCACTTCCTCATTCTTGGGAAGACGTTGCCCTGGGCTTGATAAAATATATCACTTGCGAAGGGAGATCCATGATAGTGTTCAACTATCACTTTCCTTTGCTTAACCACCTTTGGCATCAGCAAAGAATCAATCTTCCATTTTATTTGCTTAGAAACATCAAGCACATGGCGGCAACAGTAAAAACAACAACACACCCAGAGGCATGTGTGACTAATCACGGACTCATTAAGTTAATTGTGCTGGATGGCCCAGGCCAGCAAGGAAAAAATTGGGAATAATTCAAGAGAAAAAGACCAAGGACAAGCAGGGGGAAACAAACCACGACTTCAAGAGGAATTCAGACAAAGGAGGAGATCCAGACTCGACATGCTAGAGTTAGGATTGGGAAGAAGCCTATTAATGAACCAATTAGGGACAAAAGAACAAAACAGAGAGTGAATTTTAGCATACCTGCAGAACCCTTGCCTACAGTCGAAAAGCATACGGAAGCAGAAGTTTTAGAAGAAGAAAGGCAACCTTCCTCACCAGGTAAAGACAAAACCAATGCCTTGTGTTTAGAAATTGAAAAATTAAGAAAGGAAAACGAGGAATTGAAGAAGAAATTATCTGAGGGAAGGGAAATTTCAGTGTCAGTATGCATAACATGTTTTCAAAACTTAATAGAAGCGGGATATAATGCCCGTAGAGAAAATTTCAGCCCAATGGAAGTAGAGACAGAACAACAGAAGGATGTTACACAAGAGCCTACTGATGATATTGCTGCTACACAAGAACCAGAAGTTAAAGCAGAGCCTCTTGTAATAATCGACCTAGAAGCCGACCCACAAGAACATGTGGAGGCCACTCCTATTTTAGAAGAAAAAACAATGGACACAAAGGCAACTCTAGGTAAAACAAAGGGGCTGACACACAAGAACCCATCGAAGAGGATGTTGTTACATAAGAACTAGAAGCAGAGGTGGAAAAAACCCATGAAGCAGAGGTTGGTACACCTATTGTTGATGAAGGTATTGAATCTAGGATAACACTGAGTCCCATCTCGGGATGGAACTCTGAGAAACTCCTGTTAATTTATGAGTTACAAAAATGGAAGCAAGAAGAAATCTCCCTTCGGGATGGGATGATTTTGCTAAAGGAACATCAAAGATAAATATACACCTTACATGAAAGATGGATGGAAGCAGAGTTGAAGAAAAGGTGGAAGGATTACAAGAAGAAAGAAGCTCTGAAGAAACAAGAAGAAGAACTGCTGCTGTTATAGGAGTAGATTTGAGACCTCACTGCAGATTAGCAGAGACTTCATGACCTCACCCTCAACTTGCTGAGTTGTAGGCGGTCTTCTCCATCCTATATTATTTTTTTGTGGGAAAGTTACTTCTTGTTTCAATTGAAATCCATTATGGAGGACAAACCTTATTTATGTTCCTCCACTCATACGTTTCTGGATGTTTTCTGTGCCTCATATTTTGATGAACAAATTTTGTTGTGTGAATTATTTTTACACAACATTATTTGTTAACATGTGAGTATGCAGATGATTGTGATAGTATTCTCTTCTATGGGAGATCTTCAATTAAGGGCTTTTGTATCCTTCATGAGGAATCATATTAAATGGCATCTATCCATTAAGTCTATGGAGACTAATGAGGAGAAGACAACATTGTGGGTTCGGGCAGAACCAGGACGGGCTGCTGAGTTGAGACGAGAATTCAGGAGAACGCTGAGTACCCCTGGGATTAAAGAACCAGCTGCCACTTATAGAATAATAATTGTGTATTTCTACCTCATTTAGTTTGCAATGATGAAGATTCGAGCTTTGACAGGGTGTTTAAAACGCACGGAATCCAAGAGTGTTGAGCTACTGAAGGGAGTTCCATTCTCATTCCAGAATTTTGTGGTGGTTGTTACACATGTACCATCCTATGCACAGATTGTACAATCCCTTGGTGCTTTGTGGTTGGGATTGAAGTTCAAGTTTCCTTTGATCTGGTTTCCCATTGAGGACTACCAGACCAATTACGAATTAATTAAGTATGAATCATAATCCTGGTTACGACAGTTGATGGCCAATCAGGGATACAGTTTTGCAGATGAGGACACAGCTGGTGCTTCTGATCTCACTGACCTGCACCGAATATATTCCCATGAGATATGAGTTTTCATGAGGACATGCAAGTATTTCAGTTGGGGGGAGATGTTGGATGTTGGTTTTGTACATTTCTGCTACACTTATATTCCTTATTTTGCCTCATAACTATAACCAATGGGAGTATCTTTACCCCTTTTTCCTACTGTTTTACGCTAACTTGTTTTGTTTCACCTTGCTTTCGTTAATTTACCAATTCACCAACTATTATGATCTATTAAACCTTTTATGACTAATTGATGGTGAATGTTTGGAGAAGGTCGATGGTCTTTGTGTTGTCCTTTCAGATGTTATTTGTAGCACCAGAGATCCCAGACACGGAGTTCACAGGAGCAGTTTGGATAATGCTGTTACACCTTGTTGTTACAGACCCGCCAAAAAATTGATGTTACACTCTGATGTTATAGACTCATTGGCGAACTTCTGATACATTTGTACCATTAATAGCTCTTTTCTATATTGTTGTTGATCTGTCCTCTGGCGGTTGAACTACAGGTATGTTTCCATTATGATAGCTGTAGGAGTTGTTAGCATTATATTTTTGGGATAACATCGTAAGGGCAATTCCGATTGTAATATTTTATTTTCTAATCAGAACTTTATTAGGAAATGGTTATAACTGTATGAGTTCTATTTCGATCAGCATGATAATCGTAATATTCTCATGACTGATCTATACCTGGATTTTCTTATGTAACCACTATATAGCTCTTGGCCCTAGAGGTTGAGAGGTTAGGGGAGAATAGCGTTGTTTTGGCTCTGTAATTGTATTCAGATTAATACATATTATCCTGTTATTGTTGTTACATGCGTGATTCTATTTAGTTTCAGTTAAAGTTCCTTCTCAACCTGCGCCCTTCTAGGGAGGAAGGGCCCTCCTTCTTAGCACAGATTCAAGTGATTAAGGTAGTTGTGTGTATGTAATTGTATTTCAGTTTATGTATCATTAGATTGTTGTTGTTCTTGTTCATATGAGAATATATCTGCTTCGATTTCAATACTTTGTATCTTGTTACACATGTGATAATAGAGATACCAACTAGGTACTTATTGTGTGGGGAGCTAGACAGATCAATTGAAGTTTGATTTCAATCTTTTGGATTATTTTTATTTCTGCATGAGTGATTTATTTCCAAAATTTACTTCAGAAACGATTTCTTTTCTTTGAAATTACTTCTAGTTGGTGTATCGGCACAGACAGTGCAACTATCATTGGAATAAACAGATGTCCCTGGATTGATAGTTAAATGTGTGTTATTCAGTCATTTAATAAGTGATTTATATAGTCCAACACTTGCCATTGATGTATGCAAGTTCCAAGGCACTCCAAACAATATTTGATCTTGATCTTAGATAAGGTGTTGACGTTGATGGGACAAAATCTGTTGGAAGGTGGGCCTTAAAAAATCCCACATCAACCAACTCGAGCATAGAACCAAAAATTATTTGAAGAACCATAATAAAATATTGAAACCATCATAAAATTACAGAACTTATTGTGATCTTTTCTCGATAGTTTCCCGGTTTTCAAGCAAAGCTCATGTCAAATTGCAGCAGCAAGCTGGTTTTCACAATAGGACTTATTTTTCTCTTTACTTTTTTATTTGTTTATATGTCCTACTCTACTTTAATAAAAAAATCTTGTTCAAGTATATTAATACTTCCAATGGAACCATGTGTGTAACAAGATGATAGATAAAGTCATATGCAGGTTTGAAATATACTCTTTGATATGTACCAGTTTATGAGGTACCAACTGCCTTGATTGAGATGATGTCATAAGATACTGAAAAATGGAGTACTGGGATCTGATGACTATCTTGAAACAATATTGAATGTAATATTGTCTTCCTTGGCTTCCTACTATCATGCCATGCAAGTCTTCATAAATATGATCTCCATTCATATAATCTGGTGAGAGGCACGCAAGAAAAATTTCAATATCAAGTTCCAAAAACTGCTCTTTATCAACAAGCATCCATGATTCTTTGACCTTATCTGAATCTTCTTCTTCTGGTCGTTGTTCTTCAATGGCAGTTGGAGAATAATTTTTCAATACCTCAACATTGTAAGTGGATTGAGGTGTTTTATTGTTGGGGATATGAAATGGTTGTGCAGGTAGTGGAGTAGGAATGGATCTTTTGGGTACTTGTGTGGGTGGTAATAGAAAATGTTGAATTGAGGTCAACTGAGGGTGGAACTGATGTTGTGGTGGAGGTGAGTGGTATGGATAACAATGATATTGGTACTGAGGATAGTGAGGAAAATATTGAGTATATGTTGGATTTCCTCTATAACAATCTTGTCAACCTTGTTTCCAAGATTTGTTTTGAGGTTGGGATTGAGATGACCAAGGTAACCAAGGTTGCCAAGGTTGCTTTTTAGGTTGAGATTAATATGACCAAGGTTGCCAAGGTTGGTTTTGAGGTTGGGATTGAGATGTCCAAGGTTGCCAAGGCAAGGGTTTTTTCCAATTAATTTGAGATTTTTTTGCATAAACCTGACATTGATAATTAAGATCTTGCATCATACTAAGTTGATGAAGCTTCCATGGTCTTCTTGGAGATACATAACAAGTTTTTTCCAGTGTTTGATTTTATCATTGGTAAACTATTTTTAACCTTGGTAATGATGGGAAATATTTAATATTATGTGATCCTGCACATATTTCACAAATTTTAATGTTATCAAGTGGACATTCAAGCAAAGCATGCTTCTTTCTACATTTAGGGAAAAATACAAATCAAGTATCATTCTCAACTTTTTACTTTTTTTTTTTCATTCTTAACATATCAATTTGTTCACTTAAATTACCAAAAATGTGTAGAAAATTGTTAAGTTCAGTTTGACTTATCAATATTGATGTCGAATTACTTACTCTTTCCATAACTGGATCGTGAGGGGATATTTCATACTTTGCTTTTCCTCTTGATATGTTCTTGCACAGTTCACAAATCCCTTGAAATCAAAATTTAGAGACATCTCCTTTTCCCACCAAGTTAAGAAGATCAATCCATTCATCCATTATAGCATTTAGTAGGAGATTTTTTAATGTGTCTAATCCTAAGTTATAAAATTTAGATCTTTTGAAATTATAAGTAAATCTCTCTACTAAATCTCCTAGTATTTCATCCACTTTTTGGTTCATATTAAAGACTTGATTTCTAAGGTCATGGTGTATGCAATAATTTTTATATTTTTTAAAAAATACTCTTTTCATATCATCCCATGTTCTTATAGAATTTGTTCCTAAAGTCGTGAACCATTTAAGGGCTTTATCCTTCAATGTTGTCGAAAACATATTCAATTTTTGAATGTGTAATGAGTAGCCATAAGATCTACAAATGATTTCAAATTCAAAAAGAAATTTTTTTGGGTCTTCTAATCTCATACCTTTGAAGTTAGGAAGTACAGATGCTCTTCATATGACCATTGACATCAGAAAGATCACGCTTGCAGAAAGGATATTATCACACTTGCTTATGGACAATGACACTAAAATTAAATCACTTCAAAAATAAACTAATTCTATAATATCACCAATTGTAAATTGAAATCTTATTCACTTAATCTACACTACAAATGTACATCAATCCACACTCTATCAAACTAATTTCATGTGCATAATAGGTCTCGACTTCACTCACTCTTCCTATAGAAAAATAATTAGACAATCCTGCTCTAAAAACAATTATTCGAAAATAAAAACTCATACATTTAAACAAACTAATGAAATGCTATAGAAAAAAAAGAATTGAAATTCACTCTAGATTTAATGAAACCTTACATCTCGAGGGGGCCCTCCTGTGAGATATAGCCAATAGTACAACTCCTCTACAAGACTAAATACACATCGATACCATGCACAACAATGGAATGAAACAAAAACAAAATTTGTATTTACAAAAACATTTTTTTCAAACAATCATCTCCTCCCCCCTCTCATCGAAGGGATTGAAATTTATAGATCTCGGAAGTGACAAAAGACGCGTTTTATTGCTACAATTTTGGTCATGGGATCAAATCAAATAAAATTTCATGGATTTTTGGATCAAATATCAGCCCAAATCTGATCAAAATTATCTCTATGCCACGAATTTTCTAAAGAACGGATCATTCTGGCCTTTTTGTTGATTGTGCATTAAATGACAAATTGAAAAACTGCATATCCACATAATATGAAAAATAAGGCTCCCAAGATCTTCGAAAATCTCTCAAATGGTAACGAATTTGAGAAAACTTCATGCTGACAACCTAATTGGGCCTGTGTTGAACAAAACCCATGTTGTTTCCTAAAATTTGTTTTCATCTCTCTGAAAACACGTTTTAAGTTGACTAGTGAAAATTGTTGTGTTTTTCCTTGATTTGATGTTGGAGGTCCACACGTGAAAGATGGGTGGATTTTTACCAATAAAAATCCATATTGGAACCTTTAGAAACAATATCCATGTGTCATATTTCCTTCTATAGTGGTTGTACTACTTCAACCATGGAGACAATTGTGGAAATTGTAGAAACTTGAACTACCAAACTATCATTAGTAAAACCATGCATACTTCTTAATTCATTAAAAATAATGGAAATAATAATAATGAACGATGTAAACATGTATGCGGGAATTTGGTGCGTTTATGAAGAAATATGGTTAAAAATTATGACAATGGGTGAATGGAATGATGTGAAAATGGATGGTTTCATCAACAAAATTATGACAAATTGGAGGCCCAAAATAAGGGTAATGGCATTTTCTCTAAGGCTAGAACATCATATAGAGTTAGGGATTCATGATGAACATTTTTCATCAATAATCTAGATTTATCCATTGTTTATATAGAGTTAGGGTTTCATGGGGTGCCAACATAAGGGTTATGGAATTTTCTCTAAGGCTAGAACATCATATAGAGTTAGGGATTCATGACGAACATTAGGAATCAATAATCTAGAGAAATCCATTTTTTAGATAGAGTTAGGGTTTCATGGAAATTTTAGCAAGCTTAGGGCATCATGAAGCTAGGGCTTGTCATCAAGGATTTCTTCAACTTTATTAATTTCCCGAGGGTTGACTTCATTAATGGATTGACATCATATTGACTTAAGTGATTCTAGGTTTAGGGTATCATGGACATATGCACATAGGAATTTTTCCTAGGGTTTGCATAAAGAGAGTTTTCAGTGAGGTTAGGGAAACATCACAAAAGGGTTATTAAATCGTCACAACGTTTAGGACATTTTCCATCTCCAACAATTCCATATTGACATCAATGACAAATTTGACCAACAATTTCCCTTTTTGTCATTTATGGAAATATTCTCTCCCTTCCAACATTCTCTCTCCCTTTGACATCAATGGAAAATGGGGTGTCCATGTACTCCTCCTATCAAGCTGCTTCTTGACATGTTGCTCCCCCTGTCATAGTGCTCCTTGTTATGTTTCTCTTTGCAACTCCCTTGGTCATTATGTTTTTCTTTAATGGAATTTCTCCCCCTAATCCTTTGCATGCTTTCATGGAAATGGATGAGGTAGATGGTCCACCAACTCCCCCTGCCTTCATAAACTCCTCTAGCTCTTATTTTTTCTTAAGAAATATTTCTTCCTTGTGATCAAGTGGAAGACATATTCAACAATGGATGTGTAGTGAAGACACAATATTATGATTTTCTTTAATGGAATTTCTCCCGAGAGATGATCTAACAAGAGATGATTGTCCATGTGTGACTCATCAAGGGTATCATAGGGCGCTTCACGGATAGCTTCTGCAAGATTAGGCAAGAATCACATAATCCCCCTAACAGTATGCATGGTCTCCTTTTTGGCATAATTTCATTATCAAAAAAATAGAATATCACATCTACCAAAGATGTACTCATTATATCAACAACATGAGTGATGCCATGAGTGTTTAAGAGGCTTTTTGATCCAATTTTCTTCCTTCTCCATACTTGTGTAACTTTCTTTTCTTTCTTGGTATTCATGTTTTTAGCTTGTTTAGGGACCGAATTCAAGTTACAATCATGAACCATATGTCCAATGTTATGACATTTGAAGCACTCCATCTTTTTCATCAATGAGGGAGCATAAATTATACTTGAAAAATTTCTTCTAGGAGATTGATGGGGACCATTAAAAATTTTCGTTGTGGTATTCCCTACAATCCATTTCCATATGCCCAAAATTTGTACAGGAATAACAATAAACGAAATATATACTTTGGTACCTGGAGGATGGAGATTGCCTTTATGTACTTATAAATTCATTTTTCCTTGGGATCCTTTGATGATATCCATTGCCTCTTGCATCCTTGACACCATCTTCATATCTTCTTGGAGTAGGGTTTCTTCCAATGTCATCTTGACTCTTCTCCTTGCTTTTTCTAGAACTGGGGTCATCAATATTCTTCCAAGCTTCTCCAAATCCTTGGTGTTTGAAGCATTAGGTTTTGCATCATTTCTGTTTGATGGTTCACTTTCATAACCAGGACCTAATTTATCAAGAGGAGATATTTGATGACTTAGGATGTCATCTAGGGTTTGAGATCTCTTTAGACTCTTGTTCACATGATCAAATTATTTTCTTAAGAGATTAATTTCTTCTTTCATCATCTTGCATTCTTCATTCTTCTTTTCTATATGGTTCTCCATTTCTTACTTCATTCTCGTTGCTTCACATGATTGGGCCTTAAGTGGGGTGATTTCTTATTTTAATTTGGTGATATCTTCATCCTTTTCTTTTAGTTGCCATGTCATGGAATTTTTGTCCTTTTTTTCATCATCGACTTGTCCTTCCAGTAGGGCCAGAGCTTCCATTACCTTCTCAACTCCTTGTGTTTGTTCCTTTGCTTCTTCCAACTAAAATTTAAGGGAGGGGACCTCTTCCTTGTATTGACCAATGTTTTCTTCAAATTTTTTCAAGTCCTCAAGTATTTGTTCAATATTCCTTGACAAAATGTCTTCCCTTTTCTTTGCTTTATCCAACTGATTTGTCATGGATATGACTTCTTCATGATGCCTTTTCTTGTTTTGATGAAATTCCTCCTTAATATTGGTGAGATCCTCATCTATTTCTTGTACTTGAAGCTTAAAGAGATCAACTTCCTTCCTTGCCTTGTCAAGGTCATGGTCACCATCTTGTGCTTGATTCTTGAGCTCCTCATTTTCCCTATTCCATCTTCTTATTTCTTCTAACACAACTTCAAGTTTTACCTTGAGATCTTCTGTGAGGTCTTCTTCATTTCCTCATATTTTAGGTATTCCTCTATGGATTTCGGATTTCCTTATAGATTTTCATCATATTCTTGATTGGAGGTCATGTTCAATGCTCTTTTTGAGTGAAGATCTTGAAGTTTTTCCCACATATCTTTTGTAGCCTCAAAAAGAGTCGTCTCTCAAAAAGAGCATTGACCATGACCTCCAATAAAGAATATGATATAAGGAAATCTATAAGGAAATCTTGATTAGGCTACCATATCCTCATATTTTAGGTATTCCTCTATGGATTTCGGATTTCCTTATAGATTTTCATCATATTCTTGATTGGAGGTCATGGTCAATGCTCTTTTTGAGTGAATATAGGATATGGTAGCCTACTCAAGATTTTTTTTGTTGCCATTGTAATATGTTCCATGGATTCATCTTTCATTGTGCTTCTAGTAACCACTTATTCCCAGATTTCAAAACCTTGAGCCATTAAAAATTTCTTCATTCTTTCCTTCCATATATCAAAGTTTCCATTGAACAATAGAACTTTCCCAATTTTATTAACCACTAAGGAGGTGACACCTTCAAAGGGTTTGCAAGCCTTATTTCTTGACTTTTCCATTTTTGTTCTAAGGATCTACCTTCAAGCTATTAGGCCCTGAGTGAAGGCATTGGATCAGATACCAATTGTTGGAAATACTGAGAGGGGTGAGGGGGGTGAATCAGTATTTCTTTTACAATTATTATTTTACCAGTTTTTAGATCACTAATAATCATAACACAAAATGAAAAATATAGACTAAATGATTTTATTAATCATAAATGACGAGGACTCCAATCCTCTTCTTTACAATAAATCAGGTACAAAAATGTTAAGGGCTCCAACCCTAGATGAAGACTCCAATCTACAATCTACCAGGCTCCAACCTGTACTTTCCCAAGCACCAACTTGGAATTCATGATGCTCCAACCTCTAGGGATCCAACCCTTTATTTCCAAAGGCTCCAACCTTGTCTTTATGAGGCACCAACCTTTATGTCTCCAACCCTCTCACTGGTACAGGCTCCAACCTGATCTTCTTTAGGACTCTTATCCTCTAGGGCTCAAACCCACAAATTCATATCTTCAATATGGATTTGACGGTTCTTCAAGGCTCCCAATATCTTATGCAATAAGCCTTGACAATATCTTCACCTTTGACAATGCCCTCAATTGATCTCCAAAGCACCTAGATCATCAATGACAACTTTATCTTCTCAGAAGGTGCCTCCACAACTCTTCATGTCACTTTTTTGCACTAGAAAACTTCTTCAAAAGCTATTCCATGAGGCATTCAAGCTCAATAATATTGTCTCCAATATATGCTTCCACAATTGTTCTCAAGAGGTATTCAACAAAGTCTTTCCAAAATGCTTCAACAATATTCCAATTCCTTCGTGGCCTTTTCAAAGGGTCTACAAAACATTCACCAAATCTTCTTCAAGAATAAAGGTCAGCTTCAAGAATGTTAGTAGGAGTATCCAATGCTCTTCATGTCACATCAATATTTTACAAAAGGACTACTCCATTAGGCCTTCAATGTATTCTTCAAGATGTGATATTAATGTAGCCTCAAGAAGACAAGTGTTGGTCTCCAATATTACTTCTAGAGGTGTCTTCAAGATGCTTCAACAAGTCTTCTAAATATGCTTCAACTATTTTTCAAAGTTCTGCACGAGTGACTAACCACAAGTTTATAATTTTGATCCTCAAACCTTCACAAGAGACTGTTCACATATAGTTTTGAGCTCCATAGCCACTAATTTTAATTGCAATGGTGATTATAACTCCAAATAACAGGTTTGAGGCTTGTGTCTTGTTAGCACAGGTTTGACCCTCCACAAGGATTATCACAGGTTTGATTGAGTTGTAAGAGCCTTCAATTCTAAGAATATAGATCTATGCCTTCACAAACTAATATGAATTGTCATATACATCTTCCTCCACAGGTGGCTAGACATAAATATGCCAAAACAATAATTGGATTTCTCCACTCTTGATTTTACTTAAGGTATAACATTGTTCCAAGCTTCACTGAGCCTTTAACAAGTCTGTCTGAGCCTAAAACTAGGCCCTCGAGCCTCCAACAAGTCTACCCCATAAGTGTTGAACCTTCCTTTTTAAAAGATATGATTCTGCAACAAAATTCTCATAGGTATGAGCCTCCAAGTCTGCAATTTGAGCTAAAACATAATTCCTCACTGGTTCAAGGTATCACTGGCTTATAATCTGATTTTTACACTGAGATATATGTCTGAGTTGTAATGTAACTCTTCCACCCATTTTTGTTGTAGTCCTGAGCTCCACAAGCCACTGTCCAACCACCTCTCCACTATTCTAGTAGTATGAGCTAGAAAGATAACAAATATTTGCCCCAACATGTAATCGTTTATGTCCTCCTCAACCTTTGTCCTACATTTTTCCTCTTATATGAGTTATTCACCAAATTGGATGCTTAATTTTGGCCTGTGACTGCATACAAGATGGAGAAGTGGCCCCTATAAGGAAATGTTGGCATGTGGTTATTTTGAAAAAATAAGGAACATTAGAGTTAAGAAAATAAAGAGCCGAAGCGGCTAAGATGAAGGACAAACACTACAAGCACGGGTCAAGAGGACGCTGCACAGTAAAAACAGGAAAGAAACTTACCATTTACCTTTTCACATCACCAGCCTCTCCGCTCATCGCACTTCGCTCCTCGCAGAGTATAAAATTTACCCTCCACTTTCCCATAGCAAAAGCTTCGATTGCGATTTTCAATATAAGTTGGGCCCCACCTCCGTCATGCCCCGTCATCTTCCACTCACCACAACCGTACATCACAAATCACAGATTATGCCATTTACCTCTCGTTCCTCATAACTAAATACTCTCGATTGTGATCTGCGGGCAGCCCGACCTCCTTGCCACGTCACCTTTTCGACACCGCACATCAAAAATCGCAAACTATAGCATTTACCTCCCGCTCCTCATAACTAAATAATCCCGATTTCTATCCACGGGCGGCCCCACCTCCTTGCCATGTCTCCTTTCTACCACCGCACATTGCAAATCTTATATTATAACATTTACCTCCCACTCCTTATAACTAAATACTCCCGATTGCGATCTATGGGCGGCCCCACCTCCTTGCCACGTCATCAAATTCCTCCCCTGGCCTTGGTCCCGCTCTTTTCAGTGATTAACCATCCCACTAAATCCACCATCACTTCCGCCATTTCCATCCATAATCCATACGTTCTATCATCGCTAAACCTCTGCCATCCTCCCCTCATCTCCGCTCCCTATCACGCATCTGACAGCTCACGATCTAGTTTGCCCCCCCCCCCCAACCTTACAAAGGTTAACACCGAGAGGGGGGTCCTAAATGGCCGGCCTCAGGTGCTATGTGTCGGCCTATTGTGATTTCACACCCCCCCCCCCCATCCAATATCACAAACCGGATGGCCCCCCCTCCTAAATCTGGTCTCCGGTTTTGCAATTCCTACACAGCATGGGTTTTCTGCTAGAGCAAGCGCAGTTATGGTTTATTTAGCTGTCTAGGAAATATCTGCTAAAGAGCCAGGCATGCATAACATGACTGGTCGTTCTGTAATGGTTAGTGGAAATCATGAGAATAAGGGAGTGGAGGCTTTCCACAGTAGGTGGAATCAGGTGATGGAAGCCAGACTGCCCACTTGTTCACAGCCACTCCTTGCCACCCCATTTTGAATATTCTAGGATCTGGCCTCCATGGCCAACTATGTTTCTCTTTTACTGTTTGATTATGATGATTTGCTGGTGAAATCTCAATTTCACCTGATTTTGTTTTGGTTCTCTGATTACGGGAGTGATTGCTTGATGCACGCTCTGCAAGTTGGTTAAGATATTTTGATTTTCACATGTGTGGGTCAATCATGAATGATTATTCAATCGTATACCCTCAAAGGGAACTCTATATATAGATAGTTCAGGGATGAAAGAAAGGTTCTGAATTTTGGATAATTTTTGTTGTAGTTCTATATGATTGTGCTCTTTATGCTCTGAGACACATATTTGGGAGAGTTGTTTTGAACATAATATGATGTACAGCGTTGTTTATTTGGATTCCAGATGGAGAAATGAGTAGTATGTATCCGTATTCTCTTGTTTATCGGTCTTCTCCTATTTATGTATAATCATCTTTCAATATTATTATACTTTGATGAATCGTGTAATGTAGATGTCAGTGGTATGCATTTTTATTCATGAATTCATGTATGAATAACGCTCATGTCTTAAACTTGTTGTTCCCCTTTAATTCGTGCTCCACGAATCTCTATTGTTGGTCACATGCCACTTACATCTTCTTCCTCTAGGTTTATGGGAGATAGATTCTAAAATAATTTTAAGCATGTCTCTCGCAAGTTCCTTCTCCATTCCTTCTCAACACCTCTGCATATTTTGAAAGCCTCTGCTCATTGTTTCATACTTGGCCCATGTTGTGCATATCAGCCCTTCGACCTAATTTTTTGGCCTAACACTCCCCCATAATCCCTCAAAACTGTTATCATGGCCTAAAACCTCATATTATGTCTACCGTTACCCTTTCCGCCCGAAAAATACACTCTTCAAAGGTTAAAAACCCGCATTCAAAAACATATCGGGCCTAGCCCTTTAGCCTTAGCCACTCTTATTTTGTCTTCCATGTGACCCGGGTGCAAAACCATATGCCTGAGGGAAAGAGGCTTAATGTTCAAAGTTTCGGGCTCGTCCGGAGCCGTCCGATCAAATCCAATCGACGGAGCGGAGTTGGTTTTCCATGGTGGTCCCCGCACCCGCGCGCATTGCCAAAACCGGCGGTTAATTCCGCACCGCCATTGCTGGGCGAGCGGTATTTCCCGCGGACCCAACGATTCCATACTCTAGGTGACAAGTGCCCTCATGTACGGTGACTGAAACCGCTCATTTTGCGCGTTAAAAGTCAGATCAAAGATGTGCAGCAGAATTAATGACCACCGTCAGATCTTAGAGCCTCCATCCAACGGTGACTATTCTCCAGAGCTACGAGCGCTTTAATCTGCGTCTATCACGTCCATAGCCCACTGTTTCATTGCCTCAATGCAATTGTAGCCGTGGATCTTACTCCACGATTGAACGGCTCAGATTATTTGTATACACACTGGTTGACCAGGCCTGCCTCCACGTCGCTCATTCCGATTGACCTTTCGTACACCTACGTGTCATCTATTTCCCCTTACACCATTTATATAAATATATTTCATTCACACGCCATATTTTAACGTTTTGCGTTATAAACCTACGCCAACCCATTCTTCATAGTTCCTCTGCGTTTTTACCACCATCCTGTGTACCGCCACCATTGTTGTCACGACGCTTCGTCACACGACCACCCCCATTGCATACCCATCACAAAGTCTGGTTTCTTTTAATGATTTTGTGGATTTTTGCAGGTGTTTGGTGCTGAAGAACCATCGTAATTCGGGGTTTACATCACAGAGGATGAGTGCATTTCAAAATTCTATTCAGCAGGTGCTGGATGATGAAGCAGAGATCCGAGAAAATATCGTTGACAAGAATTTTATTTAATGAAGCAAGGCTGAAATTTATCAAACCCATCAGAGCAATTCAAAAGATAGACCCTGGTAGCTGAAGACATTAATTTCATAACAAAGAATATCAATTAGAGAGCAAGGAATTCAATGGCTGGAACCAGAGATTTCAAAAGTCGATTTAACATCCAGAAGGCTCGAGTACAAGTGCAAAGAAATTAGATCCTCCAGGGTGCTCTTCGATAAATTTTTCTCTCAGAAAAGTACATAATGTTTCATATTTTATTCCTCATGTTTTGTCTCCAGAAAAATCTACTCCTACTGCATTTATTTTATGGAGCAACCACAGAGTACGTTCAGCACTACAATGCCCTCAAGCAGTATGGGCAGGCATCTTTCCGCCATTTTGTTCAAATTAAGAAATTTAATGTTTTCACCTACCTTCATTCTCTAGAGCTTTCTGTTTCTCTTATAAAAATGAAGAAGAAAGACATTGTAAGGGTTCCAGATTTCTATCCGCAAATTGTGCAGTGAAAGGCTTTGTATACATCTTGTAAAGTTTCTGTATGAAGGCTCAGAGCCCGTAGGGTCTCAGTGAGGAGGAGTTATAACTGTGATGAGGATTCTGGTCTTTGGTATCCCACAGTATGTAATCTTTTCTTATGTGCTAATATAATATCTCATTTAATTGCATTTATCTTCTTGTATCATGTTCTAGAATGCGAGTGGCTCACTGATCTTAAGTAAGGATTCATCCTAGTTGGTGCCCATACTTGGATTAGTCAAGCGCTTTAAATAGGCCTAGTCATGATATACTGTTCCATGTTCATGTCATTCATATCTTCTGCTATATTAGTTACTTGAGGAGGGTGCTTTTAAAACGCCATTGTCATGTATGGATTCTTAGTTGGATAAGCCCATATGTGGTTTTGTTGTGTATCTGGGTATCAGCCTCATGCTAACTAGTATCTTCTTCATGTTTCTTCATTGCATCCACGTTCTGATATTTGATTTATGTGGCATATTATTTGAACTGGCCCTCTTTGCAGTAAGCTGTCTCTAAACTATCTGATGCTTTTGTATTGGAGTTTTGCATGTTGTTCCTACATTATTCTTATCTTTGTATCGGCTTCTGAGAGAGAGTTTGGTCCCATTTAAAATAATTTCCTTGTTTTACAAGAGATAGTAAGAGAGCTTTTGGATTGACACCCAAGCTATATTTCATGTTCTCTTGCTATGATAAGATGTCCTAGGCACTGGTCTATGGCAACTCTAGACTGTCTCTAGGGGATGACAAAATTGTCTACAACATCTTTCTGGCGCCGTTGCCGGGGACGAATTTGAGAATATCAGTTTCCCTGGGCCTCGACAAATCATATTCACTCTCTAATCAGGTGAGCACAGAGAGTTGAAGAGTTTCATATCTCTCACCTTGGCGACTCCACTGTTCTTCATTTGATAAATCTATTGGTAGTTCTGGCTCCTCGAAAGCCACATTTGAGGTCAGATTCCTCTAAGTTAAAGACATCCTCTGTATCTGACCCAGAGAAGATTGTTCATAGAAGAAGTTGGAAAGAAAGACAGTCAGTTCGTGCTGAAGTCCTTGAATATTCTGTAGAATATCATCCATCCTCTTCTTCTCAGGAAATCCCAGCGGAAAATCCCAACTCCATTGAGGAAAATTCCAAATATTACTCAGATAGCCCACCTAGGGGAAGTGCTAGAACCAAAGATAACCGTCATCCTACCCCTGAGGCTGAAGAAGTTAAATAAGTCACAGAAGTAGCTGCTGTTAACCGTGAACTATTCCCATCTACACCTCAGGCTTCTATGCAATTTATTCCCATTGTTATACATACTCCACTTCCTCCTCCTCCCCTTCCCCCATTTGTACATCAAACCCTTATAGCCCCACCTCCTCCAATGGCTAATGTCCCTACCTTCCTGTTGAACAAATATGCTCCATTGGCCTTACCTCAAGTACTAAATGATATGCCACAGGATTATTTGAAGATCCTGCCTAGATTTAATGGAGAAAATGAGATTGATGCACAGAAACATCTTGAGGTCTTCTGTGCTTTTGTAGAAAACTTGAATGTTGAACATATGGATGTGGTCTTAAGATTGTTTGTTCAATCTTTGGATGGTGAGGCCAGAAAATGGTTCAAGACCTTGGGAAACCGTTCAGTGACCACCTAGAATGACATGGAGAATATTTTTCTCAGGAAATGGGGAGAAAAGAAAGACCATGGACAGTGTCTTACTGAAATCAATACTCTTAAGAAGAAACATAATGAAGGAGTGTCAGATTTTATTAAGAGATTTAATAAGTTATATCTAAATCTCCCTGTAGATATGAAGCCACATCAGAATGTTGTCAAAGTTGTTTTCATAGCAGCATTTGACTCATATTTTGGATTCTCTCTAAGGGAAAGAAAGCCTGCCACCCTAGATGATGCTAAGTCAGATGCTCTTGAATTAGAAGCAAACTTTGCCTCCACTGGGAAATTAAAATGAAAAGCTGAACAGGAAACTAGGAGGAGAGGCAAGGAAGAAGTTTCTACCTCCAATCAAGACAAAGACATAGACAAAATTGAAGAAATGAGTAAAATGATCAAAAATATGTCTAATAATTTGGGTAAGCTCGAATTGGAAGCCAAGAATGCAGCTCCTAAGAATTCCTATAATGCTCCAATCAGAGGATACAATCCCCAGTATAAGAGACCACCATTGCAAATATTTCCAAGGGAAGCAAAGGAGCAGCAAGATCAGGTACCACATCCCTTGTACCTAGAAGGTCCAGCAGATGACTCCACTGAAGATGCTGCTTATGAACTAGAAGATTCAAATCTTGCTTTCTCAAACAATGATGAAATGGAATGCCCATTGCAAGAAGAAGAAGAAGAAGCAGAGATTGATCATTATTGTAAACAATTTGTTGATTTCATGCAAGCGCACTTCAATGTAAAATATGATCTCAGATCTTCAAGAAAAAGGACTCGAACTCAAGATCAAGAAGAGGAGCCACCTCAGAAGGAGGTACCTGCTCAGAAGGAATCAGCAACAAAGAGAAACACAGAAAAAGGTAAGAGTCCTCTGAACAAGCCTTCACAATCTAATGACCAGATTCCTTCTTCTTCAAAAGTAGCCAGTCCTCCTAATGATGAATCTGTGTCAAAAGAAATAAAATTTTCAGCTGAAAATAAAGAGTCAAAAGAAGTTGTGATAGAAAAGCCCCCTCCTGCTTTTAGTTTGCAAAAAGAACTTGAGAAAAAAAAAATACCAGTCCCCTTGACCGAGCTGCTAAAACAACCTGCATATCAGTCTCAAGTTACTTCTTTTATGCTCCCTCCTGAAATATCAATTGTATCTGATAGTTTAAACCTTCAAGAAGAAAGACCCATGATAGTCTTTGGCCCACATGTTGAGGAAGTAGATCCTTATACTCCTCCTTTTTATGTGTCTCTAGTTATTCATGACCTGCTGTTACACAATTGTATGTTAGATTCTGGGGCTTCCCATAATCTTATGCCTCTATCTGTCATGGAACAACTAGGACTACAAATCACACACCCATATAAAGACCTTTATTCACTTGATTCCAAAAGAGTCAAATGCTTGGGGATGATTAAAGATTTAGTGGTCAATTTGGCCCAAATTCCAGCAAAGAGTGTGGTCATGGACATTGTGGTGGCTGATATCCCAGCCCACTTTGGCATGTTGCTGTCAGGGTCCTGGGGTACAAAAATTGGTGGGTCAATTAAGCTGGATTTAACATATGCTACCATCCCAGTTTTTGGTGGACATGAGAGGAGATTATATAGAGAAACCAAATTTGTCAAGGTAGTTACTAAGGCTGATAACTCTGAAAATTCACCCGTATATAGTAAAGAAGGAGATTTTTCATGTTTTATGCTAGAAGAAGATCAAAATTATGTGCATGAATCCTCCTTCAAAATTAAGGATGAGCAGCCTTCAGAAAATTATGAAGTTGGAATCTGGACTTTATATTTTGATGGGGAAAATTCAAGAGAAGGCAATGGAGCTGGGGTGTTATTAATCTCTCCTACAGGCAGATGGGTCCCACTGTCCTTTAAATTAGAATATGAGGCTACCAATAATGTAGCCGAATATGAAGCACTTTTGTTGGGATTGCAGACAGCCAAGAATATGGGCATACAAAGTTTAAAATTCATGGGAGAATCTGAGCTGGTGGTAAGACAGGTCCGAAATCAATGCCAAACCAAACATCCTCAGCTGAGGGCATATAGAAATGAAGTTTGGGACATGGTGTAGAATTTCTTCTCAGCATTTAATATACAGTTCATGCCCCGGGAACAGAACATAATAGCAGATTCTCTTGCTCTGGCTGCCAGTACATTCTGCCCTCCTCAGAACCCACTCTTGAGGTATGAAATTGAGGTACGATACAGACCATCAATCCCAGATAATGTTAAACACTAGCAGGTATTTGAAGATGATGAACAAATGAAGAGATTCTTGGAGACAGTGGGAGAATTCTCCAATATGGAGATTGATGATAATGAAGAAGAGGAAGCTGAAAATGTTGTAGAAAACAAATGGGAAGAAAAAATAGCAGGCAATAAAGTGCTACAGCTAAAAGGAAATATCATACCTAGAGGGTTGGTGCCTCTAGAAAGATTGTTTGATAAAAACGATGTTCCATTGCAGCACAGTAAAACAGTAGAAGAAGAACAAGTGGAAGATTTAAATCTGGGTACTTATGCTGATCCCAAAATTGTCAAATTATCCAAAAAGGTCCCAGAAGAATATAAAGAGAAATATCTGAAATTATTTCAGTTATATAAGGATGTATTTGCATGGTCTTATCAAGACCTTAAAACTTTTGATGTTGATATAATGCAGCATAAAATTTCTTTGAGAGAAGATGCAAAGCCTTATAAGCAGAAGCTCAGGCAGATAAATCCTCTGCTGCTTCCCTCTATTGAAAAAGAAATCAAGAAGCTACTGAAAGCCAAAATAATTGTGCCATTGAGATACTTAGAATGGGTGGCAAATATTGTTCCTGTTCGGAAGAAGAATGGAGAAATAAGGTTGTGCGTAGATTTCAGAAACTTAAATAGAGCATCTTTAAAAGATAATTATCCATTGCCTAAGATGGATCACATTCTGCAGAAAGTGGTCGGAGCCTCCAGAATGTCAATGATGGATGGGTTTTCTGGTTATAATCAGGTAGCTGTGTTCCCAGAGGATCAGAAGAAAACTGCATTTACAACACCATGGGGTACATTTATGTATGCCAGGATGCCATTTGGGCTAATTAACGCAGGAGCTACTTTTCAGAGGGCAATGGACATAGCCTTTGTTGGAGAGCAGGACAAGTTTCTAGTGGTATATCTGGATGATATCGCAGTATTTTCAAAGGATGATACTGAACATATTCAACACCTGCAGAGAACCTTTGAAAAATGCAGAAGGTATGGTCTTTCCCTCAATCCTCAAAAATATTTATTTGCACTAGATGAGGGAAAAATTTTAGGGCACATTGTGACTATAGATGGTGTGAAAATAGACACTAAGAGAGTTGAAGTTATAAACAGTATTCCTTTACCCAGGAATAAGAAGGAAGTGCAAGTGTTTCTAGGCCGAATTAATTTTCTGAGAAGGTTTATTCCTAACTATGCTGAGATAGTTAGGCATATAACTAATATGTTGAAAAAGGATAATGAAGTAAAGTGGTCCCAAGAATCTAGAGATGCATTTACAAGGATAAAACAGGCATTTGCTAAAGCTCCTGTGCTAGCCGGGCCTGATTATACAAAGCCATTTATGATCTTTTCATTTGCCTCACCTCATACTGTAGCTAGAGTTTTATTGCAGAAAAATGAAGATGGATATGAGCAGCCAATAGCCTTTTTTAGTTAGGTATTACATGATGCAGAATTGAATTATAATATACTAGAGAAGCAGGCATATGCCCTGGTGAAGTCCCTCAAAGCCTTTAGAACATATGTTTTGCAATCCCACATTACTGCATATGTTCCTACAGCGGCTGTCAAGGACATCCTTGTTCAAGGAGATAGTGAAGGCAAAAGAGGAAGATGGATAGCAAAAATACAAGAATATGATTTGGACATCAGACCTACTAGGCTGATTAAAGGACAGGGACTTGCTAAAATGTTATCTGAATCAAATCATCAAGCCTTGGGCATTAATTTATCTGTGATTGCAAGTGAAGAATCTGAGAAGGAAAAAGAGCAGCATGGACTAGAGATGGCCACTCAAAAGATACACATAAGATACCTCACTAGCCCTTAGTACAAGGCAATAGTTGAATATCTTTTAACACTCAGCTGTCCTCCAAGTTGTGATAAGATAAAATATAGGGCTGTAAGAATGAAATCATAGAAATACATAGTTGCTAATGGGCAGCTATATTGGAGAGATCCTTCAGGTATATTACTATTATGCCTTACAGAAAATGAAGTAGAAAATATAATGATAGAATTTCATGAAGGAATCTGTGGAGGACATTACAGTTGGAGGGCTACAGCCCATAAAATACTGAGGGCTGGTTTTTATTGGCCTAAATTATTTGAAGATGTTTTTAATTGGGTTAGAGCATGTGATAAGTGTCAAAAATTTGCTGAGAGACAAAAGCTGCCTGCTTTGCCCCTAATTCTAGTTCATATAGATGAACCATTTCAGCAATGGGGATTAGATTTTATTGGAGAAATACATCCCCCTTCAAGTGGCCAACATAAATGGATATTGACTGCAACAGATTACTTTACAAAGTGGGTGGAAGCCATACCTGCGAGAAATACTACAGATGATGTAATCATCAAATTCATGGAAGAGAACATCATATCCAGGTTTGGCTGTCCAGCTAGAATTGTAACTGATAATGCACAGGCCTTCAAGTCCAATAAATTTGCAAATTTCTGCCAGCAATATAATATTGCATTAAATCACTCCACAGCTTACTATCCACAGGGGAATGGCTTGGCAGAATCTTCCAACAAAACTCTGGTGAGGGCCTTGAAGAAGATAATTAATGAGAATCAAAAGAATTGGGACTCCCAATTAAAGTTTGCTTTATGGGCCAATAGAATAACCAGTAAGAGATCAACTGGGAAATCTCCTTATGAACTGGTATATGGGCGAGCAGCTGTGTTTCATGTGCAATTGGCTTTGCCAGTGGCACGTTTCATGCAGGAAAGTCAGGAAGAACCAGATGACATGGTCAGAAGAATTAACCAACTGGTAGAATTGGAGGAAACACGGAACCAAGTGAATCAGAGATTAACAGAATATCAGGAGAAAATGAAAAATGTATTTGATCACCATGCAAAAGATAGGAAATGTCAAATTGGTGATCTGGTTCTCAGATGGGATATCCGGAGGGCTGAAAAGGGAAAACATGCTAAATTTGATCCACTTTGGTTTGGCCCATTTAAGATTATAAAGCTGAAAGGTAATAGCACGTTCATATTGGAAAACCTACAGGGTGATCTGCTTGACTCCCCTATAAATGGCCAATTTCTCAAGCCATATTTTCAATTCTGATTCAAGCAGAGCAAGCCTGATGTACCATACTGTATATATTTTTTGCTTTAGTTTTGGTTTTATGAGTGCACTGATAAATTATGAAGAAAAATACTAAAAGAGCAGGAGGTTAGGGTATGCACAGAAGTGATCAGTGGTCTGCAGGTTCTCGCCACGTCCACGGAGGAACATGCCATCCCTAGATGGAGCCGATGTTGTGCATATCAGCCCTTTGACCTAATTTTTTGGCCTAACACTCCCCCATAATCCTTCAAAAATGTTATCATGGCCTAAAACCTCATATTCTGTCTACCGTTACCCTTTCCGCCCGAAAAATACACTCTTCAAAGGTTAAAAACCCACATTCAAAAACATATCGGGCCTAGCCCTTTAGCCTTAGCCACTCTTATTTTGTCTTCCATGTGACCCGGGCGCAAAACCATATGCTTGAGGGAAAGGGGCTTAATGTTCAAAGTTTCGGGCTCGTCCGGAGCCGTCCGATCAAATCCAATCGACGGAGCGGAGTTGGTTTTCCATGGTGGTCCCTGCACCCGCGCGCATTGCCAAAACCGGCGGTTAATTCTGCACCGCCATTGCTGGGCGAGAGGTATTTCCCATGGACCCAGCGATTCCATACGCTAGGTGACAAGTGTCCTCATGTACGGTGACTGAAACCGCTCATTTCGCGCGTTAAAAGTCAGATCAAAGACGTGCAGCGGAATTAATGACCACTGTCAGATCTTAGAGCCTCCATCCAACGGTGACTATTCTCCGGAGCTACGAGCGCTTTAATCCGCGTCTATCGCGTCCATAGCCCACTGTTTCATTGCCTCAATGCAATTGTAGCCGTGGATCTTACTCCAGGATTGAACGGCTCAGATTATTTGTATACACACTGGTTGACCAGGCCCGCCTCCACGCCGCTCATTCAGATTGACCTTTCGTACACCTACGTGTCATCTATCTCCCCTTCCGCCATTTATATAAATATATTTCATTCACACACCATATTTTAGCGTTTTGTGTTATAAACCTCCGTCAACCCCTTCTTCACAGTTCCTCTGCGTTTTCACCACCATCCTAGGTACCACCACCATTGTTGTCACGACGCTTCGTCACATGGCCACCCCCATTGCATACCCATCACAGAGTCTGGTTTCTTTTAATGAGTTTGTGGATTTTTGCAGGTGTTTGGTGCTGAAGAACCATCGTAATCCGGGGTTTACATCACAGAGGATGAGTGCATTTCAAAGTTATATTCAGCAGGTGCTGGATGATGAAGCAGAGATCCGAGAAAATATCGTTGATAAGACTTTTATTTAATGAAGCAAGGCTGAAATTTATCAAACCCCTCAGAGCAATTCAAAAGATAGACCCTGGTAGCTGAAGACATTAATTTCATAACAAAGAATATCAATTAGAGAGCAAGGAATTCAATGGTTGGAACCAGAGATTTCAAAAGTCGATTTAACATCCAGAAGGCTCGAGTACAAGTGCAAAGAAATCAGATCCTCCAGGGTGCTCTTTAATAGATTTTTCTCTCAGAAAAGTACAGAATGTTTCATATTTTATTCCTCATGTTTTGTCTCCAGAAAAATCTACTCCTACTGCATTTATTTTATGGAGCAACCACAGAGTATGTTCAGCAGTACAGCGCCGTCAAGCAGTATGGGAAGGCATCTTTCCTTCATTTTGTTCAAATTAAGCAATTTAATGTTTTCACCTACCTTCATTCTCTAGAGCTTTTTGTTTCTCTTATAAAAATGAAGAAGAAAGACATTGTAAGGGTTCCAGATTTCTATCAGAAAACTGTGCAGTGAAAGGCTTTGTATACATCTTGTAAAGTTTCTGTATGAAGGCTCAGAGCCCGTAGGGTCTCATTGAGGAGGAGTTATAACTGTAATGAGGATTCTGGTCTTTGGTATCTCACAGTATGTAATTTTCTCTTATGTGTTAATATAAAATCTCATTCCATGCTATTTACCTTCTTGTATCATGTTTTAGAATGCGAGTGGCTCACTGGTCTTAAGTAAGGATTCATCATAGTTGGTGCCCATACTTGGATTAGTCAAGCGCTTTAAATAGGCCTAGTCATGATATATTGTTCCATGTTCATGTCATTCATATTTTCTGCTATATTAGTTACTTGAGGAGGGTGCTTTTAAAACGCCATTGTCATGTATGGATTCTTAGTAAGATAAGCCCATATGTGGTTTTGTTGTGTATCTGGGTATCAGCCTCATGTTAACTAGTATCTCCTTCATGTTTTCCTCACTGCATCCACTTTCTGATATTTGATTTCTGTGGCATACTATTTGAACCGGCCCTCTTTGCAGTAAGCTGTCTCTTAACTGTATGATGCTTTTATATTGGAGTTTTGCATGCTGTTCCTACATTATTCTTATCTTTGTATCAGCTTCTGAGAGAGTTTGGTTCCATTTAAACTAATTTCCTTGTTTGACAAGAGATATTAAGAGAGCATTTGGATTGACACCCAAGCTATATTTCATTTTCTCTTGCTATGATAAGATGTCCTAGGCACTGGTCTATGGCAACTCTAGACTGTCTCTAGGGGATGAAAAAATTGTCTACAACAGCCCATTTGAAAAGACACCAAGACATACAGCCTCCTGAGCCCTCTCACAGTATAGGGTAATTGACATGAATCAATTCATCATTCATCATTCCTGAACCACCACAATCATTATCCTCTTAATCCATATTCTGTCATAGGCACCCATAAAATTGTCTACGTCTAACCTCTAATTTCAAGATGTCCTAGGCACTGGTCTTTTGAAACGCAAGGCTATCTCTAGGAGCTACAACATCTTTTTGGTGCCGTTTTCGAGGGTTGAATTAGAAAATATTTTCCCTGGGATACGACATTATCTTCACCCTTAAATCAGGTGAGCACGAAGGGTTGAGAGTTGCATAGCACTCACCTTGGTGACTCCACTATCATCAAATTTCAAATCAGTTGTAATCCTAGCTTACACAAGGCCTCATACTCAATCATATACTTCCCAACAGAGAACCCCTTCTGTATCTGATCCCGAAAAGATCATATTTAAAATAATCTGGAAGGAGAAGCAACCCAACCAAGCTAACCTACCCTCATTTTCTCTAGAATAGTCACCTTCCTCATCTCAGAAAGCTGACCTCTATGCTCCTATCTCCACAACTTGTGTACTTGGGTATTCTCTAGAAGCCTCTACTTTAGCCAGCTCAGCCATAAAAGACGAAGCCGAATCTGTCGATAGTTCCCTACCTCCCTTGCACCCTACTCCCGAGGCTGAAGAATTTAAAGAAGTTGCAGCACTCCAAAGCTCTTTACAGATAAATATCCAAACATCTACTCAACATATACCCGCTATACCTCAGCCAACTCATCGTCATAACTTACCACCACCACCCCTCATAGATTTGCCTATCTTCCTCCTGAAAAATTATGCTTTGTTATCTCTACCCCAATTATTGAACGATATGCCACAAGGTTATCTCAAGCTCCTACCTCGATTCACCGGGGAAGATAATACTTCAACGCAAAGACATATTGAAAACTTCTGCGCCTTTCCTAAGAATGTGAATGTAGAGCACTTATATGTGGTGTTAAGGCTTTTCTTCCAATCCTTGGATGGAGAAGCTCGTAAGCGGTTCAATTCTATAGCCGATAACACAGTCACCACTTGGGAAGAAATGGAGAATTTATTCACACTAAAATGGGGAGAAAAGAGGAATCATGGATACGTTCTCACAGAGTTCAACACTCTTAAAAAGAGACACAATGAGGATGTAACAACATTCATAAAGAGGTTAAATAAGCTCTATAATAATCTCCTTACTGAGATAAAGCCTCCCTAAGCAGTTGCTAAGGTGGTCTTCGTAGGAGCTTTCAAACCTGAGTTTGGGTTCACCCTAAGAGAAAGAAAATCCACATCTTTGGATCAGATCCAGACTAATGCATTGGAGGTAGAAGAAAACTTTTCTTCTACTAGAAAATTCAAAGGGAAGACAGAGTATGAAGCCAGAAGAAAGAACAGGGAGGAGGCTTCTACTTCTAATCAAGAAAGGGAATCACAGGAGTATATAATTGAAGAAATTAATAAGTTGATCAAGAACCTCTCAAATAAGTTGGTTAAGCTTGAATTGGAGGCCAATATTTCCCCTCCTTGTTCTAACCAAATGATTCCTAACTGTGGGTTTAACCCCTAGTATCAGAAGCCCCCTCTATAGTTGTTGCAACGGGAAAGGAAGGAACAAAAAGATCACATCCAACCTCATTTATACTTGGAAGGAGATTTGGGGGAATGGGTCGAGGAAGTCACAAACAGCCAAGAGAATCAGTTCCTCACTTACTCTGATAATGAGGAGGGTGAAATCACCCTACAAGGGGAGCAAGAAGAGAAGGAAGTCCCTCTAAAAGACCGATATATTCACAAATACTGCAGGAAGTTCGTTGATTTCATGCAATCTAAACTCCACAAGAAGTATGATCTTAGGTCCTCCAGGAAGAGAACCCGAGTGCAAGAACAAAATGAAGAGTCCATATCAAGAGAAAAAACCCATCCTATTTTTTCTAATAAGGGGAAAAATCCATTAGAAGATTCAGCCCCTCATAGGGCCACTGCATTTACTTCCACAAAGCAAGAAGCCAATCCTCCCAAGAATGAGAAGTCCTCATCTATACCCTTGAGTTGCCCGACCCTCATAAAGAGAAATTTGAAGAAGCCATTACAGAAAAATGGTCCACACCTTTTAATCTCCAAGAAGAACGACCCATGGTGGTTTTTGGACCGCATGTTGAAAACCAGTTCCTAGCCTATTATGAATAAAAGGGAGGTGAGATTACTCTCCATGAATAAGGGGAAGAGATGGAGTGTTTCCAAGAGGACAAAAATAAAAATCAACAGCAGTCTGGTGATTCAGAAACAGAGGCGGCAGAGCTTAATTGTCTAGATCCACAAGAACATCCTCAGCGAGCAGTGTTTCCTTTAGAGATTAAAGACCAATCAGATTTTCATGATGAATACCATCTCTCAAATTTTCTTTCAGTAGTACAACAGATTGTTACAAATCATGTTCCTTCACCCGAAATTAACGAGATTTTGCAGCTCCCTTGCAAGCTTCTGTTTGAAAAAGAGAATGATAAAGAACACTCATATCACTTGACTACCGTGGATAGTGAGGAAAAACAATGTGGTCCCTTGTTGTTTGAAGAGAATCAGTTTCAACACACAAGCAAAGCAGTAGTTTGAAATGAGGTTTTTTTTCCTGTTGCAAATCTTCTAGAATATCTTATGTTGCATGTTTACCATGATCCTTTAGTCAGTGTATTACAGTCATCAGTAAAGGAAGGAGATGATGTATGTATCGGGATGTTTGTCCTACCATGGCAAGGTAAAGTTAAAAATTGGTTTGAGAATCTTCCAGTTGCTAGCATGAGAAATTTTCATCAATTCATGCAAGTTTTCTTAGGTCGATGGGTAATCATGGGAAATTTATTTCTTATCATACAAGAGTATGAACATTTAAAAAGACAGCTAAGGGAGACAATACAATATTTTTCAGCTAGGTTCAATAAGTTGTATCATTCAATGCCTGCTGATATAAGGTCACCTCTAGGAGTAGCTCTCTTGTACTACCCAGATGACTTTAATCCAAAGATGGCATTCCAAGTAAGAGAAAAGGACATTGCAACCCTTGAAGAAATGAAAAATGTTTCAGTTGATGTGGAAGTGAACCTGTTGAACAGAGAGGCAGAGTTTAAAACAAAGGAAGAATTGATCCAGTTTGATCCTTTACCTTTATGCCTTAATTCATCAAATAAAATGCAAACATGTTCTGAGTTGTTTGAAGACATGGAGAACACATGTGCGGTACCAAGTTATGAGGTTGGATCGATTGGGTCAGCATATTCAGCAATAGGTCAAGTGTATCTTGATCCAGTGGCTATCTATATTGAGAAATTTTTCATCACAAACCCACCATACCTTTTCATCACTTCTGTTGTGGTTTAGGTTTTCCAAGCTCCTTGCAATGAATATCAGGTTGGTAGTTTCTATCAAAAACCATTAACAAGTTTGTTCATGAGTTCGGTGAAAAACAGTGAAAGAAAAAAGTTATTAGAGTAGTTGCTTGCCTGGTTACACTGGCATTATTGTATCATTTAGAATATCAGTAATTCTAGCATAATAGGGTAGGTAGGTGTTGTTGAACCCTTAGTTAAACTGAGAGGGGGGGGTGAATCAGTTTAACACATACATGGGCTTTTAAAACTTTTCTTTTAAATCTTATTTACACCTTCATTTCATGGTCAACTTAATATGTGAGCAACAAGTATTACTATCAAACAGATTTGTTAATGTAATAGCATATTGAATATGAGAGCAGCAAGTATTAAGCAGATGAGATAAATCACATCAACACATAAACATCATGCACAGAGACACTAGATATAAGTGGAAACCCATAAAGGGAGAAAACCACATCTTATTATTGTTGTGATGCAAAGGCAAGCTCCAACTCCCTCTCACCACTGTTTTCTACAGGCACCAACCTACAGGAGGCTCTATCCTCAATTCTGTAAGCTACAACTTGCAAGGAAGCTCCAACTCCCATCAATTTTCTGCAGGCACCAACCTACAGGAGGCTCCAACCTCAGTCAGCTACAACTGACATTTTATCAAGCTACAACTTGATGTGGAAGCACCAACTCCCATCTATTTTATGCAGGCACCAACCTACAGGAGGCTCCTACCTCAGTCAGCTACAACTGACATCTATCAAGCTACAACTTGATAGGGAAGCTCCAACTTCCTTATTCTTTCAAAAGAAAAACACTTGCTGATTTACCTTGGATATCAGCTCTATTCTGTACTTTCTCTTCTACTGTTCATCAACTCTTATATCAGACCTGCATCATATCTGCTCAGCCCTTCCTTCTTCTCTTCTTTTCCTCAATTCTTCATACTCAACATTCTCTATATTCACACTCTCTGACCTCTTGCAGCTTTCTTATTTTCTTCAACTATCTTCAATTCTGCTGCACACTCTCTCCTCTTCTCATTCTATTTTCATCAATCTCTCCTCTTGGATATTACCCCCTTTTATACAAGATAGCTTCATGACTATTTGTATTCTACTGGGAATTCGAAATGGACAGTCATATCTCTTTGCCTTCTGCCTTCTCATCTCTTTTCAGCTTACTCAGAAAAATGTAACTGTAGGTGCTTATTTTAATATTATAGTGGGATATTTTCTCTCTTCCGGATACTTGCCAATGCATCACAAACAATAAAAACAATTAAAACATTTACATTCGAATTACCATGTGAACTCCAACTCACTCATTTTGTCTCTTGGCTTGCTGCGCATTTGTCTTTTCTCTAACTGTCTCTTTGTCCCTTTCTCTTCTCTGTATGCCTTTCTGTTTATGGCTGCTGCGTAACTCCTGAATTTATGAACTGCATTTTTATTTTATTTTTATACCAGCGCTTTATATATAAATGTATCTGCTGACTGTAATTCAATCCTTTACACGCAGCAAGTGTCTTGTTGATGTGGCGAGTTCCGTAGGCCGGAACATACATATATTACAATTGTATTGCATTAATAATCGCCCTCCCGTTAAGCTGAGGCCCGTGGGTCTACAGACCACGCGGCATGTTTTAATACAACCGCAACCATGTTTTATATATCTAACAGCAATTATTTTATATAAACAATCGCCCTCCACTTTACCTCCGATGCGATTGGCCATGGAACTGAAACATTTGTTAGTCATAATTTATAAGCCCATCGGGTCCGGGCTTCAATCGCAATCGCAAGTCTTTAACATATGTTCCGATTGACCAGTGCCGATGTGATTTGACCGTAACTCAAATATGTATTAACCACCGTTTATACACCCATCGGGTCCGGAACTTCAAACAAATGCAATCGGGGCGCATAATAGAAAAGTTCCGATTGCGATCAGAACACGGATGCAATTTGCATCTATTAACTCCTGCTTATAACGGGTCCGCCATTTCAATCGCAGCGTTTTACAAAAGACATGCGATTGGGAACTCGGATGCGATTAGCAATTAACTGTGGTATATAACTCGATCGGGTTCGGCATTTCAATCGCAGCGTTTTACAAAAGACATGCGATTGGGAACTCGGATGCGATTAGCAATTAACTGTGGTACATAACTCGATCGGGTCCGACATTTCAATCGCAATCGCAACTTTCTGTTGCGATGTTCCGCTGCCCTTGCGATCTCCGATTGCGATTGGGGAGAGGTCCCACCATCTAAAACTTCGTTTTGTGCGCTCCATAATATAACAGACATATATGTATACTTTGCCAAAGGGTTAAGCGATTCCCGGAATATGGTTTATATGTTATATGTAACGCCCATCGGGTAATGATTCTTGGAATTATACATACGACTGTATCCGCCACCTGGGCGATTCTCCTGACCTTCACCGCCTCTACCTCCGCCCCCATCTCTGCTGCTCCTGTCGCTTTGCCTCTGCCTCTGCCTCTGCTGCAGTGATAACGACTCTGCCTCTGTTATATTCGCTTCCTTTGCCTTCATTTGCTGCCTCCATTGTATTCACTGCTTCCTTTTTCTGTCTTTGTTTCAGCGCTGCCTCCTTTGCCTGTCTGTGATTCAGCGCTGCCTTCTTTGCCTGAGTGCTGCCTCCTTTGCTGCCTTTGTTACTTCTTTGTCTCTTCCTTTCTGCTATATCTGCTGTCTTAGTTTCTTTGTGCTCCTTCCTCTGTTGCATCTATAGAATCCACTCCACCTGTTATACTTGTAGCAAATCCTATGAGGCTCCGATCTTCTATGCCTTCAATTGAATAATTGTGAAAAAACACAAATTAGCTTCTACTAGATTGTCTACACAATCTTCCCACTTGAATAATTGTTCCTCATCACTCTGTCTCATTCCTCAGCTATTAAATGGCCCTCTTCTACTGTCCTCACTACTTTGCAGCACCTCATCTGACTCCTGCTGCCTTTTTTTCTTCTATGCTCTACTTGTCTTATGCTCTCTTTGTTTCATCTGCTCCTAGACCGATGCTACTCCTTAATTCTCCTTTTGCTACCTCTGCTTGACCCTCTCTACATCTTGCTGCTATGCTGCTCTCTTTGTCTAGACTGATGCTACTCCTTAATTCTCCTTTTGCTACCTCTGCTTCTTTAAATGACCCTGTCTCTGCTACTTGACCCTCTTCCTTTGCCATCTCCTTTGCCTTGTTGTTGCCTCAGGTGTCCTTCCTTTGCCATCTCCTTTGCCATCAATGACAACATTTCCAACAGTCTCCCCCTTTGGCATTGATGGCAACACATCCACCAATAATCCAATTCTTCCTCCAAGTCTTCCTCTGTCTAGCTTCTTTTAGAAGACCCTTTCTTCTATTACCTGCTTTTCCTCCCCCTTTGACATCAATGGAAAAGGGTTGCACATTTCTTAGTGTAGATTCTATCTTTTCATTTTCTCTCTCTGAGATGTGTTTAGGCATTCTTCTTCTAACTTTGTACCATGCTACTCTATACTGGTGTACAATATTTGTTGAGAGAACACTTTTGAGAATATTTTAACTTGTATATACACATTAAGTCGATATCATTCCAAAGTAATGACAGCTATAATTAGACTTGTATAATAAGAGATGCATCATTGGATCAAGACTTAAAGATTGTGAATGCTCCGAGTGACATATCAGGCTTGCTTCAGCTATAATTCCATCTATATTATAATCTTCATCTGCGATGCATATCTATTGAAGAAGGTTGTAGTTGGAGTCTGTCTTCTTCTGCAATAATCATCTGCAGTACAACATCTGTTCAATTGTGATGATGCCAATATATCTTCTATTGCTGTGGTTCACCTGTACTGCCTATTGTTGGTAATCTGTGCTAAACTGCTGACAGGGATAATACACTTAAAGACTGAAAGGTCCTTGTTGTTATTGTAAATAAATGAATCACACCAGAGCTTACAGCTTATTGTGAGGATAGGCAATATATTTCAATATAAGAGACTAATGACTTTCATTGCTTACACACTCTTCCAAAACAACCCCTGCAAATCCTTTGTGCTTGAGGTTCTTTTGCCATAGTTCTTTGATCTTGAGGACCTGTATCATATTGCTGTTCCATGATAAATCTTGATATTCTATTGACAGATATGCGACCTGTACCTAGTACCAATTGATATTACCTTGATAAACCATGCAGAGATTTCATTTTAGCTTGCACATGAACCCATAGTTTCCACTATTGATCTTCCCACTGTTCACACCAACAATCATCAATATACTAAATCTGATCTTGGCATCATTAACTTGCTACTTATTTTGTCATCCTGATTTGAAAGAATGTCACTGCATTTTATTTTCTATGACAGTTCCAGAATCACTGCTGCTTTATACACTGCTTTATATACCAATTCAACTGTTACCATGGCTTCTTGATGCCTTTTTAATAATCGCAACCAGACTTCATAACAAACCTTTGAAGATTTGAATATACCACTCGCTTTATAGTTCGCCACCCGACCTTGTATTAATACTCCATGCTTTGAAAAACAAACTTTATAATAAGACTTTCGGACTGGCCCACCTATGCACCGTACCTCCTCTATCTTCCGCGCACTTTTATTAAACTTCGCGTATCTTCATCGAATAGTCACCGCCGGATGTCCCCTTTTCAAATCAACAGTCCTGAGAAATTCCGCTCGGTGTCCCGGTACTGACGTTAACTTGCGAAATCGCAGGTTAAACGGTGGCTTCCAATACCACCTATGCCACGTGTCAACAATCTTATGGAATCGCTAGCCCTCTAGATAATACTGCCTCCGTACCAAAAGTGGTGCGAAATAATACGGAAACCATAAGTGGTTTTGCTACAGTGTTTCACCAAGGTTCCGGTCTTCTTTATTAAATAGTCGTTTTTCAGTATATTATAATGATTCGAACCCACTCACAAAGGTTTCGCTCCACCATTCACATTGCGCATTTGACTATGGTTCCGCTTCACCATTCACAACCCTTGCACCATACATAACCTTTGCCGATTTCCACCATACATAACACGGTTTCGATTATTCTTATGCAGAGGTTTCTTATGCATTTCTTATAAATATTCTGCTACAGAGTCTCATTCATACGGAATTCTCGTCACGGGATTTAACTAGTCAAATGCCTTTGCTGCCTCTGTTCTCCTTCTAACAATTTTGCTGGCTATTGTGAGTTTCAGATGGTCTTCTTCTTCCATAGATCTCTGTTAGAGAAACTTCCTTTCTCTTACTGATCTCATAGCTATTATCATTCCAAGGAGATCTTCTTAGACTACTTTCATGGGGTAAATATATGAACTGCTCTCCCCCTGGGATGTTGCTTCATATTTGTCACTGGATGGATTTTTGCTTTGCTTCCTAGAGCAGCTCCCCCTGAGACTATGGCGGATTTATTATGTTATTGAGATGATAGGCTCCCCTTTTCTCTTTTCTTTCCATACTCTATTGGGGTTCATCATAATGTCTACACTCCTTTCTGATTCATAGTTTTGTTTGATTGGATTGGATTCCATCATCTGTCTGGAGTTCTTTAATATATATGGCAGTTTACAGTCTTTAGCTTTGTGACCACGCTTGAGGCATACATAACATCTTATTTGACCAAGGTGCATTTGAGCTGATGTATAATATTTCATTCCCCTTTTTGAACATAATTTACAATCAAAATATTTATGTCCAAATTCATTGCATGCATAACAGTAGCCATGGAAATGATTTGTATACCTGGTGGAAGATTGTCTTTTCCTTTTGCTTGCTTGAGGGGTTCTTCTCTTTTGCTGCATCTTTTGCTGGTTGGAGTTGATAGACCTTCTCTTACATTGTTCTGCATTATGTCCTGGTTTATGACAAGAGAAACATGTGCTATTTTTCATAGGAGGAAAGAACCTCCTTTGACAACTTCCAAATTTATTCACTTCATCCTTAGGAGCATGTGAGCCTTTAGTAGCTGATTGTTTCATCCCTTCATTCTTTGTCTTCTCATGTTGTTGCTTGGTTATGTTTGTTTCTTTACAAATCTTGTTCTTGCTGGCTTCTTCTTCAGTGGGAATCTTCTGAGCTGCTTCATCTTCCTTTGCTACCTTTACAAAAATGACATTCCTTTTATCTTCAATCTTGGACTTGCTGGTTTCCCCTTCATATCCTATCCCAGCCTTTATGTGAGGTGATATTTGAGCATTGAGAATTTGGTCCAACTGTCTAGAGCTTTTCATTAGAGGTGTATTCATTAGTAGTTCTCTTTGGGCTTTTTCTAAGTTCTTTCTTAGGCTCATCACTTCTTCTTCCAATATTTCACATTCCTGACTTTTCTTTCTCATTTGTTGCAGTAGAGTGTCTTATATCTTCCTTGCTTCTTCAAGGTGTGTCTTCAGGCCAACAATTTCTTTCTTATCTTCAAATTCTCTCTCATCACATATTTGCATCACTGTCTTAAGGTCTTTGTTTTCATTCTTCAATCTTTATATTTCAGTCAAAGCAGTGTCAAGTTTGGCCCTTTCTTCAGTTGCAATTTCTTCATGGTTCTTACTACCATTCACACTAGCAGGTACTTCATTTGATTGAGAATCTTCTTTTTGACATGAATTTCTCTTTTTCTTAATTCTCTTATCCTTCTTGTCAATGCAGTCCTTAGTGTCTACTCCATGTATGAGGTGCAGTCTATCCCAGATTTCTTTTGCAGAGGTTAAATCCATTATCAACTCAAGGTCCTTGTTATGAAGATTGTCATATATCACACATTTTTCCTTAGCATTCCTCTATTGTTCTTTCACTGTGGGTGAGTCTGTGCAGTAACCATCACAAACAAGCTTTCATACCTTTGGATCATCAGCCATAAATCATGTCTTAACCTTATCTCTCCATTCAGGAAAGTTAGTTGTATTTAGCACAGGTACATTTTGATAGTCCATGACTCAACCAGATCTCCTTCAAGCTATTAAGCTTACACCAAAGGAACTGGCTCCGATACCAATTGTTGAACCCTTAGTTAAGCTGAGAGGGGGGGGGGGGTGAATCAGTTTAACACATACATGGACTTTTAAAACTTTTCTTTTAAATCTTATTTACACCTTCATTTCATGGTCAACTTAATATGTGAGCAACAAGTATTACTATCAAACAGATTTGTTAATGTAATAGCTGATTGAATATGAGAGCAGCAAGTATTAAGCAGATGAGATAAATCACATCAACACATAAACATCATGCACAGAGACACCAAATATAAGTGGAAACCCATAAAGGGAGAAAACCACATCTTATTATTGTTGTGATGCAAAGGCAAGCTCCAACTCCCTCTCACCACTGTTTTCTGCAGGCACAAACCTACAAGAGGCTCTATCCTCAATTCTGCAAGCTACAACTTGCAAGGAAGCTCCAACTCCCATCAATTTTCTGCAGGCACCAACCTACGGGAGGCTCCAACCTCAGTCAGCTACAACTGAAATTTTATCAAGCTACAACTTGATGTGGAAGCACCAACTCCCATCTATTTTCTGCAGGCACCAACCTACAGGAGGCTCCTACCTCAGTCAGCTACAACTGACATCTATCAAGCTACAACTTGATAGGGAAGCTCCAACTTCCTTATTATTTCAAAAGAAAAACACTTGTTGATTTACCTTGGATATCAGCTCTGTTCTGTACTTTCTCTTCTGCTGTTCATCAACTCTTATATCAGACCTGCATCATATCTGCTCAGCCCTTCCTTCTTCTCTTCTTTTCTCCTCAATTCTTCATACTCAACATTCTCTATATTCACACTCTCTGACCTCTTGCAACTTTCTTATTTTCTTCAACTATCTTCAATTCTGCTGCACACTCTCTCCTCTTCTCATTCTGTTTTCATCAATCTCTCCTTTTGGATATTACCCCCTTTTATACAAGATAGCTTCATGACTATTTGTATTCTATTGGGAATTCGAAATGGACAGTCATGTCTCTTTGCCTTCTGCCTTCTCATCTCTTTTCAGCTTACTCAGAAAAATGTAACTGTAGGTGCTTATTTTAATATTACAGTGGGATATTTGCTCTCTTCCGGAGACTTGCCAATGCATCACAAACGATAAAAACAATTAAAACATTTACATTCGAATTACAATGTGAACTCCAGCTCATTCATTTTGTCTCTTGGCTTGCTGCGCATTTGTCTTTTCTCTAACTGTCTCTTTGTCCCTTTCTCTTCTCTGTATGCCTTTCTGTTTATGGCTGCTGCGTAACTCCTGAATTTATGAACTGCATTTTTATTTTATTTTTATACCAGCACTTTATATATAAATGAATCTGCTGACTGTAATTCAATCCTTTACACGCAGCAAGTGTCTTGTTGATGTGGCGAGTTCCGCAGGCCGGAACATACATATATTACAATTTTATTACATTAATAATCGCCCTCCCGTTAAGCTGAGGCCCATGGGTCTACAGACCATGCGGCATGTTTTAATACAACTGCAACCATGTTTTATATATCTCACAACAATTATTTTATATAAACAATCGCCCTCCACCTTAAGCCGAGGCCCGTGGGTCCACAGACCACGCGGCACTTTTCAATACAATCGCAAGAACTTTATATATATATATATATATATTTATATATAACAACGCCTTCACAAATTTCCGTTTGCGATTAGAACTGGAACTCAAACACTTTTTAATCATAGTTAATAAGCCCATCGGGTTCGGGTTTCAATCGCAGCGTTTTACAAAGTCGTGCGATCAATCGGAGAGTTCCGATTGCGATTGAGATTCCGGATGCGATTTGC
>MU968363.1:6817227-6935577 GCA_034641835.2 Pinus albicaulis
CTTTACCTCCGATGCGATTGACCATGGAACTGAAACATTTGTTAGTCATAATTTATAAGCCCATCGGGTCCGGGCTTCAATCGCAATCGCAAGTCTTTAACATATGTTCCGATTGACTAGTGCCGATGCGATTTGACCGTAACTCAAATATGTATTAACCACCGTTTATACACCCATCGGGTTCGGAACTTCAAACAAATGCAATCGGGGCGCATAATAGAAAAGTTCCGATTGCGATCAGAACACGGATGCGATTTGCATCTATTAACTCCTGCTTATAACAGGATCGGGTCCGCCATTTCAATCGCAGCGTTTTACAAAAGACATGTGATTGGGAACTCGGATGCGATTAGCAATTAACTGTGGTATATAACTCGATCGGGTCCGGCATTTCAATCGCAGCGTTTTACAAAGGACATGCGATTGGGAACTCGGATGCGATTAGCAATTAACTGTGGTACATAACTCGATCGGGTCCGGCCTTCGATCGCAATCGCAACTTTCTGTTGCGATGTTCCGCTGCCCTTGCGATCTTCGATTGCGATTGGGGAGAGGTCCCACCATCTAAAACTTCGTTTTGTGCGCTCCCTAATATAACAGACATATATGTATACTTTGCCAAAGGGTTAAGCGATTCCCGGAATATGGTTTATATGTTATATGTAACGCCCATCGGGTAATGATTCTCGGAATTATACATACGACTGTATCTGCCGGCTTGGGCGATTCTCGGAATTTTATATCTGTCCTCCGGGTTGGGCGATTCTCGAAATTATAACAGCTCTACCTCTGCCTCTGTCTCTGCTGCTCCTGTCGCTTTGCCTCTGCCTCTGCCTCTGTTGCAGTGATAACGACTCTGCTTCTGTTATATTCGCTTCCTCTGCCTTCATTTGCTGCCTCCATTGTATTCACTGCTTCCTTTTTCTGTCTTTGTTTCAGCGCTGCCTCCTTTTCCTATCTGTGATTCAACACTGCCTTCTTTGCCTGAGTGCTGCCTCCTTTGCTGCCTCTGTTACTTCTTTGTCTCTTCCTTTCTACTATATATGCTGTCTTAGTTTCTTTGTGCTACTTCCTCTGTTGCATCTATAGAATTCACTCCACCTGTTACACTTGTAGCAAATCCTATGAGGATCCGATCTTTTATGCCTTCAATTGAATAATTGTGAAAAAACACAAATTAGCTTCTACTAGATTGTCTACACAATCTTCCCACTTGAATAATTGTTCCTCATCACTCTGTCTCTTTCCTCAGCTATTAAATGGCCCTCTTCTACTGTCCTCACTACTTTGCAGCACCTCATCTGACTCCTGCTGCCTTTGTTTCTTCTATGCTCTACTTGTCTTATGCTCTCTTTGTTTCATCTGCTCCTAGACTGATGCTACTCCTTAATTCTCCTTTTGCTACCTCTGCTTGACCCTCTCTACATCTTGCTGCTATGCTGCTCTCTTTGCCTTGTTGCTGCCTCAAGTGTTCTTCCTTTGCCATCTCCTTTGCCTTGTTGCTGCCTCAGGTGTTCTTCCTTTGCCATCTCCTTTGCCATCAATGACAACATTTCCAACAGGTGTGAAAATAAGCTCAGTACCATGAGCATATTTCTAGCTTGAGTTTCAAATTTCTTTGTAGTTTTCAGTTCAAGTGTGTTTCAGATTTCAGTTTCAGCTTGGGTCAGATTTCAACATTCAAGATTTTCAGGGTGTGGCAGTGATTTCCATTTTGATAGTTTGCAGTGCACAGCTCAGTTGCAGTTTCAATTCAGATTTATAGTATGCATTTGCGACTCCATGTTCCCAATAAATCATAGGAATTCAGGTCTGCAGTGTTGGGTGTGGAGCCTGATTATCTTGTTTATTTTGTATCACAGCGTTGGACCCCTGTACCTTAATGGGGTAGCAAAGCCACCAGTAATTAAACGCTACCTTGGGGGTCTAGGGGGGGAAGCTGCGACTTTATGGATCCCCCCCTTGGCGGGGGGTTTCGGGGTCAGCACCCCCAAAGCTAAAAACAAATGTAAAATTGCCTTGTAAAAGTATAGTAATTTCTAGTCAATCTGGGCCGTTCATTAGGAAAATGATCTGACAGTAGAATTTATGTTAATTTTAGGGTTTTTTTCCCTAAAAGGCAACCCCTCGCTTGTATGAGGGAATTTTATTGTGGCTGTGTATTGTATGTGTATTCTAAGAGCGAGAAACAGATAGGGAAACTATGAGAGAGAACAGAGGATATTACAGCGGATCTGTTGTAGGTTGTGTCTCTTCATTTTGCTAGATAATAGAAAGGAAGGACTGGCTGTTCGAGGTGGACGTAGCCCAAACTAGGTGAACCACGTATATTTGTGTCTCTCTGGTTTTATGTGTTTTCTATGCTTGTGTTTTTCCGCATCTTTAATGTGTTTCATTGCTCTATAACATATAATTTTCTAACAACTGGTATCAGAGCCGAAGGTCTATTTGGCTGATAAACTCGCAGGAAAGAAGGGTTCCTGGTTTGAGTGGGAGCAATGGCGGAAGATGGTAAGTATAGGGTCGAGAAATTTAACGGCCAAAAATTTCCGCTGTGGAAGATGTATATGGACGATTATCTATATCATAAAGATATGTACCTACCATTGAGTGGAAAAACAAAGAAGCCGACGGCTATGACAGACATAGAATGGGAGATTCTTGATAGAAAGGCACTCAGAACAGTACGTTTGTGCCTCACGGCATCGGTATCCTTCAATATTTCGAAGGAAACAACAACAGAGGGTTTGATTAAGGCATTGGCGAAACTATATGAAAAACCTTCGGCCTCAAACAAGGTATTTCTTATGAAACTTTTATTTAATATGAAGATGTCGGAAGGTGGATCTGTTGCATACCATTTAAATGATTTTAATACGGTTACCAGTCAATTAAGTTCTGTAGGGGTAAACTTTGATGATGAAGTTAGGGCTCTTTTATTTCTTTGCTCATTGCCATAAATATGGAATGGTTTAGTTATGGCCATCAATAACTTTGTCTCTAGATCCAATACTTTAAAGTTTGATGATGTTGTCGGTGCTATCCTTAGCGAGGAAATGCGACAGAAAAGCTCCAGTGAGACATCGGGTAATGCTTTGAGTGCAGATTCTTGGGGAAGAAAAATAGAAAGAGGAAAGAGCTCAAGATATCACAGTAAATAAAGGAAAGGCAAATCCAAGTCCAAATTGGGGATAGTGTGCTGGAAATGCGAAAAGAAAGGACACCTAAAGAAATACTGTAGATCTTAGAAGGGAAAAGAAGGAGACGCACAGCAAGAAAAAAATCATGAAGCAAATGTTACAGGTGATGTGTTACAATATGCTTTGATTCTTTCTTTCGAAAATGTTACTGATTCTTGGGTAGTATATTCAGGGGCCTCATTCCATGCCACACCTGATAAGAAATATTTTCATGACTATGCTCAAGAAGATTTTGGACAAGTTCGTTTGGGTGATGATAAACCCTGTAAAATTGTTGGAATGGGTAAAGTTCTTGTAAAACAACAGAATGGAAACCAATGGCTATTAAAGGAGGTAAGGCATGTTCCAGATTTGAAGAAAAATATGATTTCAATAGGGTAGTTAGGCGGTGAAGGTTGTGTGACAACTTTCACAAATAAAACTTGGAAGGTCACCGAAGGATCCCTGGTAATAGCAAAAGGTGAAAAGGTTGGTACATTGTATTTATGCAATGGTATCTCTAACTCTTTTAAAGCTTTAACTTCCAAAGGAGCAGATGCAACATTATGGCATCATAGGCTTGGACACATGAGTGAGAAGGGGATGAATATTCTTCACTCAAGAAATTTTTTGCCGGGTTTGAAGAATGTTGATTTAGATTTCTGTGAGAATTGTATTTATTGAAAACATAAGAGAGTTAGATTTCTCAGAGTTGGGAAAGAAAAGAAGAGAAAAAAATTATAGCTTGTGCATACAGATGTATGGGGACCTGCTCAGGTATCATCTCTTCGTGGCTCTCATTATTATGTTACTTTTATTGATGATGCAACTAGAGAGACTTGGATTTATTGTATTCAGAATAAATCTGATGTATTTAATACTTTCAAGAAATGGAAAGCTTTCGTTGAGATTGAGATAGGAAAGAAGTTGAAGTATCTCAGATCAGACAATGGAGGTGAATATTTCAGCAAAGAGTTTGATAGGTATTGTTCAGAGCATGGAATTCACAAAGAGAAGACAGTTCCAAGAACACCACAAGAAAATGGTGTGTCAAAAAGGATGAACAAAACAATCATGGAGCGTGCAAGGTGCATGAGATTGCATGTAGGATTTCCTTTACAATTTTGGGCAGATGCTACAGGTACTGTTGTTTATCTAATAAACAGAGGGCCTCCAAGTTCCTTGGATGGTGGTATTCCAGAGGAAGCATGGACAGGTAAAAAGGTAAACTACCATTTTTTAAATCCTTTTGGTTGTGATGCCCTTGTCCATATTAATAAAGAAAATAGAACAAACCTTGAGGCAAAATCAAAGAAATTTACCTTTATTGGATATGGTGTTAATGATTTTGGTTATCGCTTATATGATTATGAAAATCAAAAAATCATTAGGAGCAGAGATGTAATATTCAATGAAAAGGCCTTGTATAAGAATCAGTTGCAGGAAAATAAATAGGAAAAATAAAACAAAGAATACATAGTTCTTGATGAGATCGCAGAAAAAGTAAAGGTGCCTGAAAATAATAATAATCAACAGCCACAAAAAAAGCAACCACCACAACAGCAACAAGCACCTCAAACACCTGAAAGTGGTGTCAGAAGATCTACCAGGATAAGTAGAGCCCCTGAACGATACTCTCTTTCATTATATTATTTATTGTTGACTAATTTCGGTGAACCCGAATGTTATGAAGAAACAATGCAGGTTGAAACCAGGAAGAAGTGGGAGCTAGCCATGGAAGAAGAGATGGACTCCTTAATGAATAAACAGACTTGGGACTTAGTCAGGTTGCCTGCAGGTAAAACTACATTGCAGAATAAATGGGTTTACAGGCTAAAGGAAGAAGATGGAGGAAAATAGAGGTACAAAGCTAGACTTGTGGTGAAGGGGTTTGCACAGAAGAAAGGTATTGATTTTGATGAAATATTTTCTCCTGTTGTTAAGATGACTTCAATTAGTACTATTTTAAGTCTTGTAGCAGTGGGAGATTTACATCTTCAACAGTTATATGTAAGGACAACATTTCTCCATGGAGATTTGGAGGAAGAGATCTATATGGAGCAACTAGAAGGATATTAGGTCAAAGGGAAAGAAAAATTAGTGTGCAGGTTAAAGAAGAGCTTGTATGGCTTAAAATAGGCTCCAAGGCAGTGGTATCTAAAATTTGATAGGTTTATGTCTGAACAAGGTTATACTAGATGTCACTCTGATAATCATGTTTATCTGAAAAAGCAAAACGATTGCAACTATATTATATTTTTATTATATGTAGATGACTTTCTTGTTGCAGGGTCTAACATGCAGGAAGTAAATGTGCTCAAAAGAAAATTGGAAAATTCATTTGCAATGAAGGATTTGGGAGCTGCAAAACAATCCTTGGTATGAGAATAACTAGAGACAAGAAAAATCACAAATTAACACTGTCTCAGAATGAGTACATACAAAAGGTGTTGAAAAGATTTAATATGCAGAATGAAAAACCAGTTATTACACCTTTTGCTATCCATTTCAAACTTAGTAAGGAGATGTGCCCCAAGACCCAAGAAGAAATGGACTATATTTCTAAAGTTTCATATGCATCAGCAGTTGGAAGCTTAATGTATGCAATGGTCTGCACAAGGCCTAATATTGCACATGCAGTGGGAGTTGTAAGCAGGTACATGAACAATCCAGGAAAAGGACATTGGATGGCAGTGAAGTGGATTCTCAGATATCTGAGAGGTACCACAAATCAAGCATTATGATTTGGTGGTTCAAAAATTTCTCTACAGGGATATGTTGATGCAGATATGGCAGGTGATAGAGATAACAGGAGGAGCACTACAGGATATGTATTTACTATAGGTGGAACAACTGTTAGTTGGGTTTCAAAATCCAAAGTGTTGTTGCACTTTCAACGACAGAAGCAGAGTATGTTGCTGCTACAAAGGCTAGTAAAGAAATGATTTGGTTACAAAGGTTTATGGATGAATTGGGTAAGAAGCATGATATGAGCATGTTATACAGTGATAGCCAAAGTTCCATTCATCTGGAAAAGAACTCATCATTTCATTCCAGGACTAAACACATACAACTCAAGTACCATTTCATATGGTCAGTATTGGAAGATGGATAGTTGAAGCTGGAAAAGATACACACTAGCCGGAATCCTGCAGACATGCTACCAAAAGTTGTAACTAGGGAGAAACTGAGATTATGCTCAGTTTCAATTGGTCTTCAAGGATGACGATGAAGATGAGAAACAACCAGGTCCAAAGAGGAGTCATTTTCCAGCAAATGAAGCAGTGGTGGAGTTGCTACAATCAGTCTCCAAGTGGGAGATTGTTGGGTGTGGAACCTGATTATCTTGTTTATTTTGTATCACAGTGTTGGACCCCTATACCTTAATGGGGTGGCAACGCCACCCGTAATTAAATGCTTCCTAGGGGGTCCAGGGGGGGTAGCTACGACTTTATTAAGCCCCCCCTAGTAGGGGGTTTTAGGGGCAGCACCCCTGAAGCTAAAAACAGATGTAAAATTGCCTTGTAAAAGTATAGTAATTTCTAGTCAATCTGGGCCGTTCATTAGGTGGATGATCTAACGATAGAAATTATGTTTATTTTATGGTTTTTTTCCCTAAAAGGTAACCCCTCACTTGTATGAGGGAATTGTATTGTATGTGTATTCTCAAAGCGAGAAACAGATAGGGAGACTGTGAGAGAGAACAGAGGATATTACAGCGGATTTGTTGTAGGTTGTGTCTCTTCATTTTGCTGGATAATAGAAAGGAAGGACTGGTTTTTGGGGGTGGACGTAGCCAAAACTGGGTGAACCACGTATATCTGTGTCTCTCTGGTTTTATGTGTTTTCTGTGCTTATGTTTTTCTGCATATTTAATGTGTTTCATTGCTCTGTAATATATAATTTTCTAACATGAAGGTTCTCAACGCACTTAGAACAACACATTTTCCCCGGATGGAGCCAATGCTAGCCTGTGACCACGTACAAGGTGGAGAAGTGGCCCCTATAAGGAAATGTTGGCTTGTGGTTCTTTTGAACGAATACGGCAACATCAGAGTTAAGAAAATGAAGAGCCGGAGCGGCTAAGATGAAGGCCAAACACTTCAAGAGTGGGTTGGGAGGATGCCCTGCATTCAAAAGAGGAAAGAAACTTACCATTTACCTTTTTGCATCGCCAACCTCTCCACTCATCGGACTTCGCTCCTCACAGAGTATAACATTTACCCTCCACTTTCTCATAAAAAAAGCTCCAATTGTGATTTGCGATATAAAATGGGCCCTACCTTCGTCATCCCCCATCATCTTCCGCTCACTGCAACCACACATCACAAATCACAGACTATGGCATTTACCTCCTGCTCCTCATAACTAAATACTCCCGATTGTGATCCGTGGGGGACCCCACCTCCTTGCCACGTCACCTTTCTGCCACTGCACATCGCAAATCAGAGAATATAGCATTTACCTCCCGCTCCTCATCACTAAATACTCCTGATTGCGATCCGCGGGTGGCCCCACCTCCTTTCCACGTCACCTTTCCACCACTGCACATCGCAAAATCATAGATTATAACATTTACCTCCCGCTCCTCATAACTAAATACTCTCGATTGTGATCTGCGGGCGGCCCCACCTCCTTGCTACTTCATCAAAGTCCTTCCCCAACCTCGGTCCCACTCTTTTCGGTGATTAACCATCCTGCTAACTCCACCATCACTTCTGTCATTTCCATCCATAATCCATACGTTCTATCACCGTTAAACCTCTACCATCCTCCCCTCATCTCCGCTCCCAATCATGCATCCGATGGCTCATGATCTAATTCCCCCCCCACCTTCCTAAGGTTAACGCCAGGAGGGGGGGGTCCGAAATGGATGGTTTTGGAAACCGCCTCAGGTGGTACGTGTCGACCTATTATGATTTCACACCCCCCCCTATCCAATATCACAAACCGGATGGGGCCCCCTCTGAAATTTGGTCTCCAGTTTTGCAAGTCCTACACAGCATGGGTTTTCAGGTGGAGAAAGCACAGTTATGGTTTATTCAGTTGTCCAGGAAACCTCCGCTAAAGAGCCAGGCACACACAATATGACTGGCCATTTCGTAATGGTTAGTAGAAATAATGAGAATAAGGGAGTGGAGGCTTTCCAGAGCAGGTGGAATCAGCTGATGGAAGCCAGACTGCCCACTTGTTCATAGCCACTCCTCACCACCCCATTTTGAAGATTCCAGGATTTGGCCTCCGTGGCCAACTATATTTCTCTTTTACTATTTGATTGTGATGTTTCACTGGTGAAATCTCGTTTTCACTCGATTATGTTTTGATTCTTGAATTACGTGAGTGATTTCTTGATGCATGCTCTACAAGTTGGTTAGGATATTTTGATTTTCACATGTGTGGACCGATCATGAATTATTATTCGATCATAGACCCTTAAAGGGAACTCTATATGTAGATAGTTTAGGGATGAAAGAAAGTTATGAATTTTGGAGAATTTTTGTTGTAGTTTTGTATGACTGTGCTCTTTATGTTCTGAGACACATATTTGGGAGAGTTGTTTTGAACATAATATGATATACAACGTTTTTTATTTGGATTCCAGATGGAGAAATGAGTAGTATGTATCTGTATTCTCTTGTTTATCAGTATTCTCCTGTTTATGTATAATCATCTTTCAATGTTATGTTGCTTTGATGATTCGTGTAATGTATCTACCAGTGGTATGCATTTTTATTCATGAATTCGTGTATGAATAACGCTCATGTCTTAAACTTGTTGTGCCACCTTAATTCGCGCTCCACGAATCTCTATTATTAGTCACATTCCACTTACATCCGCTTCCTCTGAGTTCACGGGAGACATATTCTTAATACTTTTAAGCATGTCTCTCGCGGGTTTCTCATCCGTTCATTCTCAACACCTCTACATATTTTGAAAGCCTCTACTCATTGTTTCATACTTGGCCCATTTGAAAAGCCACCGAGCCATACAGCCTCCTAAGCCCTCTCGCAGTATAGGGTAATTTAGATGAATCAGACTCCAAGGTCTTCATCATTCCTGAACCACCACAATCATTATCCTCTTAATCCATATTCTGTCAGAGGCACCCATAAAATTGTCTACGTCTAACCTCTGATTTCAAGATGTCCTAGGCACGGGTCTTTTGCAACTCAAGGCTGTCTCTAGGATATACAACACTTAAAATGAGGTTTTGAAACTTATATTTATATAAGTTTTGACCTTCAACAAAAATTTATGCCCCTTTGAGGAGGAGTCAACTTACACAAGTAGGCTCATGTCGGCTAGGTTTAGAAATTATTATATTCCAACTTGTAAAACAATTTTCTCTCAGCCTATGAGGTGTTAGAAGGTGATTAATAGCTCTTTGGAAAGATCTCAATGTCTTCTATATGCCTATGTCAATTCCATCCTTAAATGAGGTCATTTTTCCATCAATGAAATTATATTTTTTGAACTATCATTATTATTTTATCCATGGAAATCTTGGTTTCATCATATGTTTTTCCATGGTAGATTTCAGGGTTTTATCTTTATGTTTAGGATGATGTTATGGTATTCAAGGCTCTTTTAAATGGTTTCTTCATTTGTAAGGGTTGTGAAATTTTCACCAAGGCTAGAACATCATATAGAGTTAGGGCTTCATGATGAACATTTGGCATCAATAATCTAGAGTTATTCATTGTTTAGATAGAGTTATGGTTTCATGGGAATTTTAGCAAGGCTATGGAATCATGAAGCTAGGGCATGTCTTCAAGGATTTCTTCAACTTTATTAATTGCCCTAGGTTTTACTTAATTAATGGCTTGACATCATATTGACTTAAGTGATTCTAGGGTTGGGGTATCATGGACATATGCACATAGAAATTTCTCCTAAGGTTTTCATAAAGAGAGTCTTCAATGAGGTTATGGAAACATCACAAAAGGGTTGTTCATCCATCACAATGGTTAGGACATTTTCCATATCCAAAAATTCCATATTGACATCAATGACAAGTTTGACCAACATGCATTTTGCGGTGTTAATAAAATCAGGAAAACATGATCTGGTTGTAGAACATGTTGTTGCATATGAAGTAGGAAAGGAAGTTGTATGCTTCATTTGAGAAGCCTCTAAGTCATACTGTGAAAAATTGTGAAGTGAAATCAAGATGTCTAAATACCATGTAGTTTTTTGTTTACATATGTGCATTTGAAAGATTGTCACTGATTGTGGTTGTGTTTGTATAGGTAAATATCTTAGAGTTTTGGAAGCATGTTTTACATTCTTGTTGTTACAAATTTGTTTGATCTAGAGAGATTTGTTGTTACCTATCTATTTCATCAGGATGGATTTTCTACCAATTTTAATGATCGAGAGTGTGGAGGCTTTGTGTGTAATTCACATTACCAGGGAGGACATCTGGCCGACATTATGTGTGGATGTATAGTTCTCGAAGTGGGAGGGTGGCATTGGTCATAGAGATATACCCTTGTATTACGCACCTGGATCTCTAGGTTATGTTGGTAAAAGTTGTCATTGATGTCAATATGGCATTATTGGAGATGGAAAATTTTATTGTGAAACATGAATAACCTTTGTTTCCATAAGCTCATGCAAACCCTAGGAGAAAAATGTAATCATGAGATGATGAAAATTCCCTAGATGACAATTCCCTAATCTAATGATGCATGATCTAATGATGAATGAAGGAGCCTTTTCCATGAAACCCTCCTAGGCACATTTCTTAGCTACATGAAACCTTAGATGGGTTTCCCTAGAATGATGCAAGCATAAATCTATAAAGCCCTAAAATCCCTAGCATGAATTAATGAAGCCCTAGACATACATGATGCCTTTGAAGATGCCCTAATCCTAATAAATGAAGAACACGTGTGAAGAAACCTTCTTCTTGCATGTCATAAACTTGAAGGCCTAAAAAATAAAATCCTAAAGGGTTAATCCTAAATCTCTATACCTAAATTCTTGATTCATGATTCCCTGAGGAAGCCTTAATCCTTATAAATTTCTTAATTCTAGAGGAATCCCTAACATCGTCCAAAACACAAATATCCTAAAGGTTGCCATGAATACAATTATGATGGAAGTTCACAAAAATAATGTTTTTGGTGGTAAAGACACCTAATTTCAGGATGAAAATTGCACCATCTTGTAGAGGAAAATTTTCCCTTTCTAACAAGCTATCACTCGCCCTCCAAATCCTTCTAGGTTAAGAGAAAGTGATTTTTCAAGATGAAATATTATATTCTTTGATGCTACCCGACCTAAGCCTACCTGTACAAGTTGGCCTCTCCTCCAATAGATGTGTTTATTAATTAAAGGGAAAAAACAATTTAAATATAAGTTCTTACTCCTCATTTTAACCATCAATTTCAGTGATCATTTTTAGAGACAAGACATAGGAGCATGGCAGAGGCCAAGGAGGACTAAAAATTACAATTGGGGAAAATTTCCTTTATTCTTCCATATCAGGCTACAAAAACAGTGTATAGTTTTAGTTATAGTCCTTAAACCAGTGGACAAAACACTACAAGAAAAAAGGACATTGGTGAGGGTCATGCTTGTGACGGACCTTTAAGGTCCTTCACCAATGTCACATATGGTGACGGTCCTTTAAAAAGCGTCACTGTAAGTGTATATAGTGATGGTCCTTTAAGGTTCATCACTAAAGCCATTTTCAATGACACTTTTGGTTAGGGTCGTTAAAGGCCCATCACTAATTCTCTCTTTGGTGACAGTTCTAGTGATGAACTTTTAATGACCCTTGCCAATGCTCTTTTTTTTAATTTTGGTGACGGTCAAAAAATGTTTGTCACCATTGATCATTCCAATGACGCTATATGCATGTTAATATTTTTTTTTTCAAAAGATAACGATTTAAGGCCATTATTGTGGAGTATTTTTTATAATATGTCCAAGGCCATAGTGGTTAGAATCAGTCAATTTTTTAAGAAGTAATTAGTGTGTATCATTTCCCTCAAGTAATAACTAGTTGAATAGATTTTTCCTATGAGTCAACACATGATTCATATCTACTAAGTTTATTATCTAGAAAATCCCCTTTATATAAACACTCCTCAACAATCTGGGCACACCTTAAATTAATGCTTTGTCACACACTAACATTTCTTAGTACCTCGCATGTCTTGGAACATCTTTGTACCTAGAACATCTTGCCATGACACTGACGCCCAAGAACATGGTGGCATGCGCTAGCACAACATGGAACTCTCCTAGCATGTGTTTTCATGCATGTAGTCCCTAGCATGCCCTGGAACACCTTGGTTTAATGTGTTGACACACATTAACACTTGGCATGTATTGGGACCTATTATTAGTGTGACTAGCATGCCCCCTTTGAAAAAGATAAAGTCCTGACTTATTAACCCTATATGTGTTCATTTCCTTTCATTTTAGCTTGGTTCTTCCTTTTTTTGCCTTGACACTTCTTGACACATGTTGACATACCCTGTTACCTTGCACATCCTTAGCACCTATCATGTATTGGCATATATTGGCACTATTTGGCACATATAATTAGCACACCCTGGAACTCCCTAGCACACTTTGTCACTCCTTGACATGCCTTGATATTCCCTAGCATGCCTTACCAATTCTTAGCATACCTTGTCACTCCCTCCTTGGCATGACAGCTAGCACTCATTAACACTAGTCCCTAGCACATGTTCCTTATATTCATTAACTTCCATGAATTTTTATCTAGTGCTCCCTTAATGTTTTTTTCTCCCTTAATGTTTTGTTCTAGTACTCCTTAACAATCCTCAACATGAATTAGCACTATTCAACATGCCATTCCACTTCATAACATGCATAACACTCCCTGACACATATTGGCGCTTGGCACGTGTTGGTGCTTGGAAATTCTTAACATGTATGGAACATGTTGAGATGCCTTGGTATGATTTGGCATTGTTTAATATTAAATTTATTTGAGATCAATTTTTGAAAAGTAGATGAGAAGCAACAAAGGAAGACTTGGCACTTAGAATGCACTAAGACTTTGCACTTGGCACCTATTGGCGCCTAGTGTTGGTGTTCCTAGCATGCCCCTCTTGGGAAAGGTAAATTGATGACCTATTAACCTTCTTATGTGTTCATTTCCTTGTAGTTTAACTTGTTTCTCCCTTTTGTTGCCTTGACTGTCCCTGGCACGCATTGGCAAACCCTTGCACATCTTGGAATGCCTTATCACTTGGAACATCTTATCATGTTTGACATGCCTTCGCACTATCTAACACATCTTAGCATTCCCTAGCACGCCTTGGCACTCATGCATTTACAACTAGACTTTACATTTTTTCATGACTTGGGAACCCAATCAATTCCTTGGCTACTGCAGTTCATTTGAAAACATTGGCCTACTTCAACCACAACAACTTGACCAATTGCACCTACTATAAGTAGATTGTGCCTTGTTCACCTAAGAATTGGTTATAACATATCTTACGCCACTCATGTCCAAGCTCAACTTGTCCCACTTAACTATTTTCCAAGACAAGTATCACATGATCTAGCCATGGCCATAAAACAACTAAGCAACATAGCTTACACAACCAATATTTCACATGTATGTTCAGTTCATATAAATAGTAGAACATTAACTGAGATTTTTCAAGAACCACAAGATTCACAAGGCACACAAGATATAAACTGACACAAGTTGAGTGCCTGAAAACGTATACACAACAATGTACAATATGCAATTATCTATAATATTTTAAAACATGAGCATGTAGCCAAAGTGTGCCACATCTCATATAAAAAAAAAAACTAAAGGCAAAACAATCTTGTGCCTAGCACAAAGTGATCTCCCTTTGTCTAAAACTGCTATGTCGAGCCCCTTATAACAACCGTAGGCTTGCCTCCTGTAAATCCTATTCTAAACTTCTCCTAACACGCTTCGTCCCTAGCACACTTGAATTCGCTAACACTCCCTGGCACACACTCTTATTTGTTCTTTTCCATGCATTTTGACCTAGTTGTCCCTTGATATGCCCGACAATCCCTAACACTCTAATTCAGCATGCATTGACATTTTCTGGAATATGTTAGCATGCCTTTTCATTCCTTTGCATGCCCTGAACCTCCCTAGCTATCATGCCCTCACAACTAACCTTACTTAATTTTCAACTTGGGAACTGAACCAAGCCCTCGTTTGACTACAAGAGCTTGACCAAGTTATAGTTACTACAACTAGACTATGTTGTTGAATTATGTAGCTTCGGAGGTACTCCACAAGCCTAGTGAGATGGCCTTATGTGAGTTTGGTCACAAAAGGATTTGTGGGAATAGAAGCCAAGCAAAGGGATTTTGGACCCAAGATGGGATTTAAAATCTAAAAGAAAATTAAAAAGGAAAATTAATATTTCCTAAGGTCTAAGTGGATAAAACTCGTAAGTTCTAGAGGATTCCTAAGAGGTCTAGGAAAAACTATTTAAGGAGTCCTTAGGATGAAGGAAATAACATCAAGTGAGAAGGAGCTCATTTGATCAAGGGGGAAAAGAGAGCTGTAGTCCTAAAGAGGCCATGATCATTATAATGTCTAGCATTCATTAAGATGCCTCAGTATGCTTTGGCATGGTTTAATATTAAAGTTATTTGAGATCAATTATTGGAAAGTAGAAGAGAAGTAACAGAGGATGATTTGGCACTTAAAATGCACTAACACTTGCCACTTGCCACTTATTTCCACCTAGTGTTGGTGTCCATAGCATGCCCCTCTTGGAAAATGTAAATTGATGACTTATTAACCCTATGATGTGTTCATTTCATTGTAGTTTAACTTGTTTCTCCTTTTTGTTGCCTTGATATTCTCTGGCATGTATTGTCACACCATTTCACACCTTGGCATGCCTTATCACTTGACACATATTAGCATATTTGACATGCCTTTTAACTATCTGGCACATGTTGGCATTCCCTAGCATACCTTAGCACTCATGCCCTCACAACTAGCCTTACATTTTTTCACAACTTGGGAACCCAATCAAGTCCTTAGCTACTCCAGTCCATGTGACATTGGTCTGCTTCAGCCCTAACAACTTGATCAATTGCACCTACTACAAGTATATTGTGCCTTGTTCACCTAAGAACTTCCTATGCCTCATCTTAGGCCACTCATGTCCAAGCTGAACTTTTCCCACTTAAGAACTTACCAAGACAAGGATCACATCTAGCCATGGCCATAAAAAAACTAAGCAACATAGCTTACATAGGTAATATTTCACATGTATATCCAGTTCATATAAACAATAGAGCATTAAATGAGATTTTACAAGAACCACAAGATACACAAGGCACACAAGATATAATTCGACACAAGCCGAGTTCCCCAAAACTTATACACAACAATGTACAATATGAAATTGTCTAAAATAGTTTAAAACATGATCATTCGGCCAAAGTGTGCCACATGTAATATAAAAATAATAGATAAAGGAAAAATAATGTTGTGCCCATCAAAAAGTATCCCTTTGTTTAAAACTACTTTGTTAAGCCCCTTATCACAATTGTAGGCTAGCCTCTTGCAAATCCTATTATGAACTTTTTCTAACACACTTCATCCTTGGCACACTTGAATTCACTAGCACTCCCTGGCACACACTCTTATTTTTTAATTTCCATGCATTTTGACCTACTTCTCCCTTGTGATGCCTCGACACTCCTCAACATGCATTGACATTGTCCAGCATGTGTTAGCACACCTTTTCATTCCTTGGCATGCCCTAACCCTTCCTAGTTATCATTTCCTCACAACTACCCTTACTTAATTTTCAACTTGGGAACCCAACAATGTCCTCACTTGACTATAGGAGCTTGACCAAGTTACAATAATTATGTAGCTTGTGAGGTACTCCACAAGCCTAGTGAGATGAGTTTGTGTGAGTTTGGCCACAAAATGTTTTGCGTGAAAATAACCCAAGCGAAGGGGCTTTGGACCCGAGATGAGGTTTAAAATCTAAAAGAAGATTAAACGGAAAAAATTATATTTCCTAAGGTCTAAGTAGATAAATTTCATAAGTTCTAGAAGCATTCTTGAGAGGCATAGCTAGGAAAAGATATTTAAGGAGGTATTAGTATGAAGGCAAGAACATCAAGTGAGAAGGAGCTCATTTGATCAAGGAGGCCAGGAGAGATATAGTTCTGAAGTAGGTTGAGTTAGAGGGTTGAGTAAGCGTTGCTAAATGGAGGCCATGATCATCCACCAAGAGTAATATCATCATGTGAGGGTTCAAAAGAATGTCACATACCTTAATGGGTTCAAGATAGGAAGTAGGATGGCATATTGTTGGTTCTCTTAAGGCAGATCAAGCTCAAGAGAGGCGACTCATGAGAATTTGGGCATGTGATTTCAGTGTTGTTTCTGTGTTAATTCCACATCAAATTTTGAAATAATAGAGAGGGTTGAGACCCTATCTTGTGGTGGTTACTAGGTTGCAAGGTCTGTGACAAATACCAACACAAATGGAGGAGGGTCTGAACTAGAATTTAGGGCCAAAACATAAGTAGTCACAGGTGTAATATTGACTAAGGTAACCGTAGTTTGAGGGTCGTATATATCTAAAGTTTGGTTCAAGATTCAATCAAAGAAATGACTAGAATCTATGGATCCATATGAGCTAGGTCGAGTCTCTTATGCAGGAAAGAGTTGTCATTTTTTCTATGGGTGGATATGGTTTATTCTAAAGAAATTAGAATAGATGTATAATTCCCTATTTAGGGAGGTTTCCTTGCATGTTCAATCCGTAAGGTAAGCCATCAAGGCTGTGACAAATCTGCATAGAAGAAGAGGGGTTGTGACCCTTAGAGAGAGGTTTATCTCTGCAATATATACCACAAATTTGGAAGATGGTTTGCAAAAGTATGTGCGGAGATAGAAAACCCAAAGGAAGGTGGAATTTGAGTAGAAGATGGAGCAGAAGAAATGTGCCATATGAGGAATGGATTGACATGAAGAGTATTTTATTTTGTTGGAATGTCCATAGAGTTTTGGAGAGATATATGAAGCAACCTATAAATAGTTAGTCAATGGACTGTTGATGGATGATTTGTGACCCTAGTTCAGTCATCTACAAATTGTTAGAAGGGTGATAAGATGAGTAGTTTATATTTTTTCATAGATTGGACAAAAAATAAATTGGTACACAAGAATAGTGATTTTGAGAGGACTCAAAACACTATCAGGTGGAATATTTGAAGAGCCCTAGATGAGGGCAGTGTTGTGGGCACTAGATCAGTAAAATAATTTACTGTGGTTGGGAAAATTGATGGCAGTCCAAGTACAATTGAAGGGTTGTTAGGTGATTGTCAAAGAAGATCTCTAAGTTAAGTACTTGTGAAGGAAAACAAGACTGGTAGAAGGGTAGGTGTATTGTGCCTAAGGATGTACAGAATTTGAAGGACTAAAGTAGAAGTCAAGTGGGCTAGTTGTTACACAGTAATTTTTCATTGTCCTTGTACTCCCCATTCCTTGATCTTGGAGGACCCATACAGTGACCCTTGTGTACTTTCCAAGCATGGAATACATACCCTTGAACCACATTTTGTCTGCCAAATCATCTCCCTTTAAAAATTTTCTAAAGAATCCTTGTAAAAATTGGGTTTTCAAGGTTGGCGCCTTCTCTCAGTGTTTGACCCATGCCGATAGCAGATATTTACACTGAGGCCCGTGCCAATCAGCGATCTATCTTATTGTTGGACCCACACCGATCTTGTTTTGGAAAGTTTTTTAAAATAGAAAGGAAGCTTCCATGACTAGAAGCTTCGTGAGGCGACGAGCTGGAAATTTGTTATGAGGATATGGCCGAGGAACTCCCCTTTGGGCTTCTTGTTGCCATAAAATAGGAACTACTCCAAAGGATAATATATTTCCCCATCATTCGAGGGCCCATAACCTCCTCCTCCATTTTTATATAAGGAGACCTCCTTCAGCTCTATAGCTTTAGTTAGTTAACAATCATAGAGAAGAGAAGAAATTATAGCTTCGGGAGAATAGTGCAGAGTGTGATTGTTTTTGTGTGTTGAGAACATAGTGAGATCTTGGACCTTTTTTCATGAGGGCGTGGAAAACGTGCTTGGATACAAACCTGCCGAAGGAGAGCCTCAACATCAAGGCTTGGTTGTAAACTCCCCTTGTCTTTATCATAATAAAATGCATCTGATGTTTATGTTCCACTCTTGTTTACATTTATAATGAGATTTCTAGAATTCCTTGATCAATTAGATAGGTTGTAATTATTTTATGTTTGTCCTGGTTTTACTCTTATCGTGGTGTCTTGACTGTCTGTAAAGGTAATCAAACGTTGGCAACAACATGTGTCGAGAATGAGAAGAGTGATGGATCAAGAAGCTTCGATGGAAGATGACAACATAGAATCAGGACAAGGTAGGTCATCTTCCTTGCTCTGAATTTCATTTACAATATAGGAAGGTAGATGTTAGTATGTTCCTGTAGTTGCTAGACCCACCCTAGGGCTAGAGGGATCGCCTCTGCCCGCAGAGGGGTTTTACTTGGAAAAAAAATTGGCAACTCCACTGGGGAGTTTCCTTTGAGTTTGTCACTCTTTGAAGTCTTAGTCATTTGAAGGATTTTGTCGAACGACCATTTCCCTATTTGTTCCTATGTTTTTCATCAATTATGATCTTTTAGTTTTTGCTTGAAGTGTGAAAGAGCAGAAGTGTCCTCAGACACACAACTTTATTGATCAAGCAAAAAGATTACAGGGAAAAATACAGGAGTTTACACACGTAAACTCACTCTCACATTCTCTCATTACACATTACAATGAAAATAGGAAACTAACCTATTTATAAGCTCTATGCTCTAACTTAATCTAAGTATAGATCACTTGGAAAATAAACAAGTGTCCATTTACAATAAATGAGATTCTAACCACTCTACTAACTTCACTCCTAACTTAGAGCCTAGGAAACGACTCTTTTCTAGAGTCCTAATTTTTATTAACACATTTCTAATTCTAAATATCTCACAAATATATTAAATATTCTAGAATAATAAGTATTAATTTAATATCTTAAATTAATAATTATTTTATTCAAATACTATAACCTATGATAAAAATTATTTTTGGATCATCTAACATTCCCCCCTATGATCCAAAGATACATTACAACAGATACCAAGTTCATCCCTGAACTTAGTAAACTTTATTCTACCAAGAGGTTTTGTGAAAATGTCGGAGGTCTGATCTTCTGAAGGGAAAAATACTGGCTTGATGATGTCCTTTGCAATGAGAGATCTGATATGATGATACTTGGTGTCCACATGCTTTGTCTTTGAATGGAAAACTGGATTCTTGGCAAGATTTATTGCTGATTTATTGTCGATGAATAATGAAGTAGCCTCTGCTGGAGGAATCCCAAAGTCCTGTAAAACTCGACGTAACCAAACAATCTCACATGCTGCTTCCCATGCTGAAATATACTCTGCTTCTGCTAAAGAAGTGGCCACTGTACTTTGCTTCTTGCAACTCCAGGAAACTACAGCTGACCCCATGTTCATTAAGTAACCTGAGGTTGATGCCCTGTCATCAATACTGCCTGCAAAGTCGGCATCTGAAAATCCACCAAGTACAAAAGTTTTAGTCTTTTTGTAAAGAAGACCAAAATCTTTTGTTCCTTGGATATATCGAAGAACTCTTTTGGCTGCATTCCAGTGGCTGTCTAATGGTTCCTGCATAAAACGTGAAAGAATGCTGACTGCATAAGATAGATCAGGACGAGTGGTTGTCAAATAAATCAAGCTGCCAATCAACTGTCTATAAGTTGTGTTGTCCACTCTTTCCCCCCCTTCAAATTTTGAAAGTTTTAAGTTTTGTTCCATAGGGGTAAGGACAGGCTTACAATCCTGCATTCCAAATCGCTGAAGAATTTCTGCTGCATATTTTCTCTGGGAAATGAAGATCTGATGTGGACGTTGGCTTACTTCAACTCCAAGATAGTAGTGAAGTAGTCCCAAGTCTGTCATCTTGAAACCTGCATGCAACTCCTTTTTCACCTGTTCAATGTGAGCATCATTGTTTCCTATAATGATCAAATCATCAACATACATAATGAGAATGACCAGATATTTTCCCTGTTGGCGCACATACAAAGTATCATTAGATTCACTGCGATGAAAACCAACTTTGCGAAGGTATTCATCCATTTTGTCATACCAGGCGCAGGGAGCTTGTTTTAATCCATATAAAGCCTTGATTAATTTGCAGACTTTATGTTCTTTCCCTTTAACTTCAAACCCTGGTGGTTGTGTCATGTATACATCTTCCTATAAGTCCCCATTGAGAAAAGCGCTTTTGACATCCATTTGATGAACTTTCCACCCTTTCTGAGATGCTAAGGCAAGTGTGAGGCGGATGGGGTTCCATTTGGCTGTGGGAGAAAAGGTCTCCTCATAATCGATTCCTTCCTGCTGTGCAAATCCTTTAGCAACAAGGCGTGCTTTATACCTGTCAATATCACCATTTTGTTTGTACTTAATTCGATAAACCCATTTGCATCCAATAGGTTTAACATGCTGAGGACAATTAACAAGTTACCAAGTGTTGTTGTCTTGAACTTCCTGATATTCATCAACCATTGCTTGTTGCCATGCTTTATGTTTTACTGCCTCTTGAAAAGAAGAAGTTTCAGTAAAATTATTTGCTATTAAAGCAAAATTTCCTTCATTTCGTTTTGATCCCCTTGTTCCTGTTTTGTTTTATTCATTAGGCCTTACATCTTTCAAGAGTTGAACTGCCCATTTTGGAAGTTGTTGCTCACTTGTTTGAGGTTCTGAGAAGTCTCCATCATTGTAGAGGGGATTAATGTAAACTGATGTTGGTCGTTCAGGAGGTGAATCTGGAGAATCACTGTCAGAAGAACTGCTACTGGTTGGAGACGCTGATGAACTGCTAGAAGACCCAGATGATTGTGTTGAAATAGATGGACTGGATGACTCATCTTCAGAGGAAGGAAAATCAAGTTCATACCAATTTGGTGAAGTTGGTTGACTTTTCATATTTCCTTTCCTTTTACTGCCTTTAGTTTCTAACTTGTGAAGAAGACTTTCGATTTCTTCAGCACTCTTACTCTCTGTTTCATCAAAAATGACATCCCTGCTCACAATAAATTTTCCATTTGTCAAAATACGATACCCTTTCTTTTCATCTGAATAGCCGATCATGGTGCATTTTAAACTTCTTGAATCCAACTTAGTTCTATTTTCTTTGGGAACTAAGGCATAACAGATGGATCCAAAAACTCGAAGATGTTTGACTTTAGGTTTGAAACAAAACCAAGCTTCATAAGGGGTGATTCCTTCTAACGAAGCAGTTGGAGATCTGTTTCTGAGATAGACAGTTGTATGGATTGCTTCTACCCAATATGTTGGACTTAACCCTTTGAAAGTTAACATGGATCTCACCATGCCTAACAATGTGCGATTCATCCTTTCTACAACTCCATTTTGCTGTGGAGTGTAAACATTTGTAAGATGCCTTCTGATGCCATTTTCACTGCAATAAGTTTTGAATTAATTTGAGTTGAATTCTCCCCCATTATCTGTCCTGAGAGTACCTATCTTTTATTTGGCTTCATTTTCAACAAGTTGTCGAAAAATTTTAAATTTCTCAAATGCTTTTGACTTGTTTTTCAAAAAGTAAACCTAAGTCATTCTACTGAAATCATCAATAAATAGCAAGAAATATTTGCAACCACCTAATGAACTTTGTAGTGGACCACACACATCACTGTGAACAAGTTGCAGCAGCCTGTTTGCGTGCCATGTACTTGTTGAAAAACTTTCTCGACTCTATTTGCCATAAATGCAGGCTTCACATTTTGCATTTTATTTGTTGAAAGTCGAAAGTCCTTTAACCATCCCTTGTTTCTGCAATTGAGAAAGACTGTCAAAATTCAAATGTCCATATCTTACATGCCATAATCTTATAGGTGAAATTCCTGTAGTAACTGCCCCTGCAAAATCAGAATGCCTTGGAATAACTGTTCCTTTCATCCTTAACAGTTTTCCTTCTTCATATCCTGTCATCACTGTTTGGAAGTTCTGTTTAATTGAATTAATCTTAACTAAGCCATCTTCCATAATTATTTGATGCCCTGCTTATCGAATCATGACCAAGGACAACAAATTTTTCTTAAAGGTGGGTACATACCACACATTGGAAATCAATTTTTCTCCAATGTCAGGGAGAAAAACTTTGACTGCACCTTTTCCATAAGGCGTATGTTTTGTATCATCTGCTAGAAAGATGGAGTTAAGATGGCACTCTTGAAAATTCCAAAATAAATCTCGTCTATAGGTCATGTGTTGAGTCGCTCCTGAATCCAAAATCCAAGCATCTTCATAATCACTCTTAACATAAGAGAAAATTTGGATTGCTAGTGAAGAAGTAAAGACATATTCTGAGTCATTATCATCTTGATCTTGATCATTTGCAAACTGTGCTGAAGGCTGTTGAAACTTAGAAATTTTATTAATGGATGTGCGACAATCTGAAGCATAGTGACCAAGTCTGTTACATCGCCTGCAAACAACTTGACTCAAATCAGTGCCTCTTCCTTGAGACTGTCCTCTGCCTTGAGACTGTCCTCGACCTCTGCTTTGTCCTCTGTTTTGAGATTGTCCTCTTCCTGCATTCTGTCCTGTGCCTTGCTAGGATCCTCTGTTTTGATTGTTGCCTCTGCCTTGAGAATTGTTTCTGCCTGAATTGGAGCCTCTGTTGGAGTTTTTTCCTCTTTTTTGACTGCGACCACGACTTTGATTTTGATTAAAATTTCTTTTGCCTTTGTTTTTGGAATTGTCAGCTGGGGAGTTGCTAGAACTGGCTTCTGTTAGAAAAACATCTTCGCCAACTTTCTTTTTCTTCCCAAAAGTTTTATCATGTTGAGTCAACATTTCGCAGAGCTCATCAAACTTTAGCTTTTCTAACTTTCCAGTAAGCTGCAAAGTTTCTAAAAAATGTGTGTAGGAAGAAGGAAGCCCAGCAATTAAAATTGTGACCATAAAACTATCATCAACTGCTTGAAAACCAGCATTAACAATTTCCTGCTTAATATTCTTAAGTATAGAGATGTATTCAAGAATATCTCTGTCTTCAGTCAATTTTTGATGCAACAATTTTAATTGTAGATCAACTCTTTTTGATTGAGGCTGAGTATCAAAAAACTCTTTAAAATTTCTTAAAGCAGACCAAGCATCTTTTGCATTTTCGATATGGACATACATTTCATCATTGATAGAGGATTTAATGAGTGCTAATGCTTTGGCATTTTTAACTTCCCATTTTGCTAGCGCAGCTGCATATATAGGTTTATTTGGCTTTACATCTCCATCACAAATATCATGCCATAGTTAATTATAAACAAGAGTGATTTCGATGAGGCGTTGCCATGTTTTGTAAGATTTTGAGCCTTCAAGTTTGTCGGAATCAGAAAAGAAATTTATCAACTTAGACATTGTAGTGTTAAGACTTCACACCACGAATCAAGCTCCAAAATAAATCAAGATGCACAACACAACAGCAACACACGACGCAAAAAAAAATGAACTATCGGGGCTTGGCCTTGACCCTCGAATAGTCGTCAAAATAGGAGAAAATTGACTGAGCTTTGCACTTGGCTCTAGTCAAGTTCTCAAATTTTTACAAAGCAACTTTCAAAATTTGACTTTTACAATTTGCACAATCTAGTAAAAAAATTACCCCCCCTCAAATTAAAATTACTTTGAGTCACACTATTACAAACACAAATCTCCTTATTACTCCAGAAAATTACAGTACCCTTATCACTCCAGAAAAAATACTATTACAATATTCTTCACAAAAATCTACTTATTCCTCCAAATACAAAGTTCCACCTTATCACTCCAATTATGATTATAAATCACAATTAAAAAAAACTCGAATTACAAAGTGAACAAATCACTTCAATGAAACATTGCAAAAGACTAAATGCATAAAAAAAATATTGAAAGTTTTTTTTTTATGCCACAAATGTAACGCTGGAATGAACGTGGACTGAACGCTTCAACAAATGTAATGAACGCTGGATCTTATTGCTGGAGAACGCTGGTTCTTTCCATGCCAAATGATGGAGGACGCTGGCTCAATTTAAACATGCAAAAACCACTTGCATCAACATGAAAACGCTGGCAAAAATGTTGTGAAGGAAAAAACGCTCTAAAATATTTTAAAAAGGCTATTTCAACGTGCAGAAAACGCTGGCAAAAAATGCTGGCAAAAACATTGTTTGAATTGGTGCATAAACGCTGGTTAAAAACGCTGGTTTGAAACGCTGGCCTTAACTGAGCGGGTTCACAAATGAACGCCATACCAATTCCACCAGCATTACATCAATGTCGTGATAATTCAGGACTCATGGAAATACATTAATACGCATCCCATACAGCCATGTACACCCAGACTTTGTGCACTTGCAGTTATACCAACAACCTGATATATGAATTTGAAGCACATATATATGCAATCGACATCTAATCAATGCAATTTACAGCAACTATGATGAATGGTACTAAGTTTGCAGAAACTTGAGGAAATACTAAGCGCAGAGTTATGCCAAAATCTCTATAAACCCATAGAAAATTCTTAGAGTTTTGGAAAACCTCAATAATAATTGGCTCGGCTTTGGCAGATTTTAATGAATTCGGCCCTTTCTACTGGGAGTGAATACTTCACAAATTTAATCCCTGTGGCTCGGCTCCAGTTCTGATTGATTGTCAAAATCCAATCCAAACGTTGTTTAATCGATTTGAATCGATTTGAATGAAAATGCAGAATCGATTTGCCAGAGGTCGATGCCAAAAACGCTGTTTGATGCATAATCCTCTTCAGAAAACGCAGAACGCAGATTTGAAGCGCTGCCTTGATCTGTAATGCTGTTTGAACGCCTTTTTTTTGAATGTTTGATTCAATCGATTTGCTCAAAATGCAGAATCGATACCAATCGATGACAAATACATAAAATGGACCTTTAAAAAACGCTGTTTAGAACGCTTCTTAACGAGCAGATGATTTGAAAACGCACTTCTTAACGATGTTTAGAACACTATTTAGAACGCTTCTTAACGCTGTTTAGATTGCTAGAAGTTTGAATCGATTTGCCAGAATCAATTGAATGTTTGGAAAGGACTTTAAAAACAATTAAAATATACAGGGCTGTCCCCTTTTTTTTATTCACTCAAACAATTTAAAAAAAATCACACAGATTTGCATTTGCTGCTTTTAAAAAAATGATTTTAGAATTTGCAGATCTAAAATCAATATAAAAAAAATTGTAAATTTCATACCAATATTTTGCTGATCACTTCAACAGAGTTGAGTTTTCCACGACCTGATAGAGCTGGAATCTCCTCCTCACTGCATCACCGTGGCTCTGATACCACATGAAAGAGCGGAAGTGTCCTCAAACACACAACTTTATTGATCAATAAAAAAGATTACAGGGCAAAATACAGGAGTTTACACACGTAAACTCACTCTCACATTCTCTCATTACACATTACAATGAAAATAGGAAACTAACCTATTTATAAGTTCTATGCTCTAACTTAATCTAATTATGGATCACTTGGAAAATAAACAAGTGTCCATTTACAATAAATGAGATTCTAACCACTCTACTAACTTCACTCCTAACTTAGAGCCTAGGAAACGACTCTTTTCTAGAGTCCTAATTTTTATTAACAAATTTCTAATTCTAAATATCTCACAAATATATTAAATATTATAGAATAATAATTATTAATTTAATATCTTAAATTAATAATTATTTTATTCAAATACTATAACCTATGATAAAAATTATTTTTGGATCATCTAACAAAGTGGTGAGTCTGGTCCTGGTTGGGAGAAATTCATTGTTTTTTCTTGTTTAGGCATTGCCGCTTTTATTTTTCTAACAGTCGCGCCGATCGGCGCTAGTTTTCAGTTAGTAACCCGCTCCAATTGGCCATTGGCACTAGTTTTCAGTGAGCAATTCACGCCAGTTGGCATTAGTTTCACCCACAAAATTCGTGCCAATTTCAGGGTGTGTGAAAAATTCAGGTTTTTCCCTAATTCCTCCATCAGTGTGTCTTTCCCTTCCGATATTTTTTTCAATATGATTTATATGTTCTCCCCTTCACTCAAGTGGGTTTAATTGGCTTGTTGTTTTTTTTTTGGTTTTTTTTTCCTGTTCGGACGTGCATCCTTACATCTTAGTTTTTTCTAGGACTGTGCATCAATTTCCTGTTTGCATGCTTCGCAAGACATCACCTTGTTGATTAAGTCAGTCTCCTTTCTTGATGAGCCACCTCTAGTTGATTGCCTTTTGATTTTCGGTTGATTGAGTGTCTTTCGAGTTCATTTGGTCCACTTGTCCACTTGTGAGCATCGATTACATTGCTCATTGTTCAATTGAAAAGTCTTCTTTCTATGATTGCTTGATGTAAAAGGGAATGAATGCCTTGTTTTGAGCTCATGCTTTGGAAGTATTTTTTGTGCTTGACCTCATATGTCTTGTAGCCTTTTGAGGAATTTCGTTACAAAGTGTTTAAAACAATGATTGCATTATTGATGTTGGTTTGCATCCCTTTTTCATTCATCCTTCCATTAAGGAAATTTGCGTTCATTTAGTTTTTGTTTCAAAGTTTGATTTTCGTTAAAGTGCATTAGATCACATTGCATTGAAAAGTCATTCTTGAGACTTATCATTGAACTTAGATTACATTGTTGAATTATTGAAAACTAAAGGTCGCATTGAGTGCATTATCTTTCATTACAAGCATGCATTAATTAGATTCTCATCTCATCGAAAAATGCATTGAGTGCATTCTTATTCTTTCAAAAGAAAAAGGAAATTGTGCATAGATTACAATTGCATATTTTTCAAAAAAGATAATTTTGCATAGATTACATTGCATAATTCACATCATTGAATGTTTTATATTACTTTTGGATAGTGAAAGTCATTTAGTTTGGAAAAGTTTTGTTTTCGGTATTACTATTTGTTGCATCATTGTTTGAGACTCTTCCCTTAACTAGATATCATTCATCGAATTGAAAGATTTATTTCCTCATATAGCTGCATATAGGAGATTTAGATGACAATGGTAGGGCCTTGAAACTAAGACATAATCCAAGATCAACTTTAAAATTCATTTAATTAACCTAAGGAAGCATTGAAACCTAACGAAACATTTTAGTGATCTAGGCTAGAGATGTGTTATGGCGTCTTAAAACCTAGTAGTTTCTGTTTTCCATTTGGCTTTAGATAGCGCTAGTATAGACTTGTGATCCCCGTACTGTCAAGTATATAAAGGGAGACCCCTCTAGGTTGAAATCCTTTTATCCATAGGAAGCTGAGTTTGCCGCCTTGTAACCATGATACACCGAACACAGCATTTAGGGAGACTACCTGCACATACATTAAGTCCTTGGTAATTTCTTCTTTCATTTGATCACCAAGGTGTATATGGTAGTTCACGAAAACTTGGTATACCCTCTTGCCTATATTACCTGAGTAATCATTTTGATCTTTTCGTGACTCTTTAAAAGTGAAAATATCATCGAGCGCTTGTCCTTTCATGTTCGTTTCAACCTGAAAGTGATAGAGTCACCTTTTGCATGTTTCTCGACTCTTAAAATATGAAACGGTAGAGTTTTGTTTCAATGTCTTAAAAAATTAACTGCCCTGGAAATATTCCTAGTTAAAGTTATCTTCCTTAGTCTTTTGTTTTATGGTTGTTTCCAATGGCAACATTTCCATAGTTTACCAACCAAGGAATCCCCTCCGAAGGGAATCCTGGTCCTTTTCCTGCTTTTGGGAATGTTGGTGTTCCTTATATGGCAACATTATCCCTTCCTGGGTTAAGTGTTGGTTTGCCTGTCTGGTTGTTCTCGACCTCTGTGGTCTTGAGTATTCCACCCTCTGTACAACCATCTCCTCCACCAGAATAGCATCATGTTGCTTCTAAGGTGGACCTCTCCCCTTCTTCACCTATTTTTTCGTCCTCCTCTTCTACTTCACCTGGTGAAAGTCTGGATTCCAGTAACCTTGTGGCTAAGAAGAAGCAGAAGAAGTTAGATAAGTGAGAGACTAATGCTACAGCTATTGCTCCTAAAACACCTTCCATCGATAAACCATCCAAGCTTCCATGGAAAGTAAAATTCCCTTGCATGTTGTGCAAAGGTAACCACCTTCTTTGATACTACCCTGGTATTCCCAAGGTGCTTGAAGTATGGTCCGATGGCCGTCCACCGTTGCCTTTGGCTTCTGGAATTCATATTGATGACACATCTTCGACTAGTACTGATAAGACTCGTAAGAAACAGGGTAAGATCACGAATCCCTGTAAGTTGTGCAAAGGGAATCATCCCATTCACCTTTGTCCATACATGGATGAAGCCACAAGAGTGTTGGACAACCCTATTGTTTTTGCACCCTACCTTCCCACTGGTTACCAGAAAATTTCTTCGAATCCTCTGCTAGTTGATTCAACAATCGGTCGAGGGTCATCCTTGGTTGATCCCATTTCCTCATAAATTCAAAATCATGAATCCATCCCTGACCAACCATTGGTCATGGAATCGGTTGATCTAACACCACCTATGGTTCATCAAATATTTTCCGTCGAGAGTGGCTCACATCCCCCTCAAGTTCTTCTTGTTTCTTCATATTCCTCAGACTTGGAGAAAGATTCTCCCGTCCTTATAGTTCACGAAGTTGCTCCTCTTGCTCCCATGATGGAGTTCGAGGAGGATGCTCCTCTTGCTCCAGTAACACCAGGGGAAGACCATCTCAATTCGATGGTACCCCCTCCAAGTATTTTGGCCGCTTCCTTCAATTGGAGTTGATTTGCAGGATACCACCTTCCTTATAATGTGCCTTTTGAGATCACGGTACAGGTCCTCGATATGATCATACCTAGCACGATTATAGATGAAGGCATGTCTATTATTATTTTGTCTTCAACTACTTGGAAAGCTTTTGGCTCTCCACCGCTTGTGCCTGTTACGCAGAATTTGTTGGCTTTTAACAGAGGAACCAGTCAACCGTTACGGATCCTTCTGAAGTTTCCTATTAATTTGGGAAGGAAAATCATCTATATAGACGTGATGGTTGTTCCAGGCCCCTTGGATTTTAATTTACTCCTGGGGCATGACTATAATTATGTCATGGGAGCGCTTGTCTCTTCCCTCTTTCGTGTGATTTGTTTTCCACATGAAGGTCAGATCGTGACCATTGATCAACGTTCATTATTTGGTCTTGACGTGACATATGGTCCACCATCGTCCCTTCTGAGTCTTTATCTGCCAATTTTATCTTCCCCGCCGTAGGTTAACTATGTGGCTACCTGTCCCGTGCCCGCATTCAGTGATAGTGCCATTGTGCATCGTGTGTTAGGGGCATTGGGTCCTGATTTTCAAGATGTTTTTCTCCCATCAGATGCGAACCTCTTGGAATCCATGACTTCTTATTCAACCTGAAAAGGTCATTGGAGCATAGTTCGTTTTCTTGTGTTAAGCTCCTTAAAAAATGAAACAAGCTCTTATGAGGATAGTTATTTTACCATGTCAACCTCGTTAAAAAATGAATTATCTCACGAGGATAGTTCTTTTAGTGTGTCAACCTCGTTAAAACAATGAAACACATTCCCATTCAGTTTGAGTCTTTGATAAGATCTCGTAAAATCCCAGTCGAGTCTTTCTCTTGATCTCGTAATTTGAACCTTCACTCCATCTACCTTTCATATGGATTGAAGCTTGGGGGCATGTACCTCAAATTGAGTCATCATACTGGGGGCATGCAAATCATTTCAAGCATAGTTTGTTTCCATTTCAAGCTTGTGTAAAAATGAAACCAAATCCAAGCAGAGTTTCCCATGATTTCAAGCTTGTGTAAAAATGAAACCATTCTTATTTTTACTCTCGTGATTGCCATTTTATCAGCCTGTTTTGCCAGATGAGCCTTGGTTTTCTCATTCCACCATCACCATCTGCTTGGCCGATCATATGCCTTCACTTGATTGTTTTACCCATTCCGGAGGAACCGCTCCAATGAGTGGTCTTGTTAGCCAGCCTCTTGACCTTTATTTTTTCTGAGTAGTTTCGCCATCACCAGAACTCGTTGCTACCTGTAAAACCACTCATTCCTCTAGAAGGAGTCATATTTTAGCTCTTTTCTGACTCTCTAAAGCATGAAAAGATTTTCGAGACTCTTATTTTTTTGAACTTGTTAAATGGCTGTGAAACGATATCTACCCATTATACGTTTACCCCTTTTTCAGGCTGGGATGGATTATTTATGAAAAAGGAATACCTTAGCCTATTGCGACTAAGAGGTTCTTTCAAATATTGTTTTCTACCTTTTTGGATCTAAGGGACTATTTACGAAAAGGGAAATGCTGGATTTTTCTTTTCTACTTCTTTTCAAAATCTCTAAACATGAAAAGTTTCAGAGTTCTTCCTTTTTCAGACTCGTTAAAACTAAATGACATTGGATACAGTCATCATGACATTACCGAGTTCCTCCTTCCTAGGGCTCGTAAAATGTACTAGGATGGATTTGTCTGAAGGAAAAACTTATATGACAAGCATATGGTATCCTCTTCAGGCTTGGGTAAAAATAAAGAGGTACTCGCTAGAAATGGTGGGGAAAAATGGAAGTTATTTGTCAGTTGTGTCGGCAGTATGTCACTCTTAAACATGACACTTGTCTGTAGTTTGTGTCAGGTTGGGATATCTTCACTCTGTCACTTTTCCTCCATGGGTTTGGGAAATCCGTTTACCTCTCATTCAATTACAAATATTGTCAACATGACCTATTATCTTATTTGAGTCAAATGCTACCAAATTCCAGAGTCGTGTCGCCGATATGTTCAAGAGAAATGCCTTATGCAGTTTGTACATTCCTTGATCCTCTGATCTAGTCTTGATTCACACTCATATTACCTTCTCTATTTCGTGTCGATGATGTGGGATTCATTATGACCCTCCTTCGACGAATCACTTTCTATCGACTTCAACTCATTATCCAGGAAGTTGATCTAGAGACACCTTTCTGGTACCTTAGAGCTTGCATGCCCTAATGGCAAGTTCTTTGCATTTGATGACAGGTTCAAATCATTGGCCTTCGATCGGGTGATTTCACGGGTGTTCGACTTCAGCTCACTATTCATATTCCGTGGATTGTACTAGTAGTACCTTGAGAGCCATTAACATTATGGATGGTTTCTCTCGCACTTGTTAATGTTTCACATCATTGACTAGTAATCAAGTGATTTTTTAGCATGTTCGACTTCAACACGTCTATTCACATGTTGAAATTTGTACTTTGATCGGGTGGTGTTGGAGCGCAAGACCCTGGGCTTTGATCACAAAAGTCCAGGTTGCAAGGAGTGATGAGTCATTCATGATTATATACATGATTCTTTAGACGGATGGTTGTTACCATACCGTGGGTCCTTTAGTATTGATCCTCTCTATACAGATGGTTGTGCCCATGCCATGGATCTATTTCATATAATCCCTTCATTTCGATGGTTGCATCCATGCCGAGGATCCATTCACATGATTCTCTTTTTGATGGATAGTTGCGCCTATACCATGGATTCATGTATTTTCATTAGAGATTTCAGTTATGTATATGTATCTATGCTTTATTTGCAGGTCTCCCGATGGTAGCATATGGTTCCTTGCACATACTTGTAAAGCATTTCACCCCTCACTCATGTTCAAACTTCATACTTTAGGGGGCATATGTTACACAGTAATTTCTCATTGTCCTTGTAATCCTCGTTTCTTGATCCTGGAGGACCCATACAGTGACCCTTGTGTACTTTCCAAGCATGGAATGCATACCCCTGAACCACATTTTTTCTGCCAAATCATCTCCCTTTACAACTTTTCTGAAGAATCCTTATTAAAACTGGGTTTTCAAGGTTGGCGCTTTCTCTTAGTGTTTGACCCATGCTGATAGCAGAGATTTACACTGAGGCCTGTGCTGATCGACGCTCTGTCTTAATGTTGGACCCACGTCGATCCTATTTTGGAAAGTTTTTTAAAATAGAAAGGAAGCTTCCGCAACTAGAAGCTTCATGAGGCGGCGAGCTGGAAATTTGTTATGAAGATATGGCCGAGGAACTCCCCTTTGGGCTTCTTGTTGCCATAAAATAGGAACTACTCCAAAGAATAAGTTCTTTCCCCATCATTTGAGGGCCCATAACCTCCTCCTCCATTTTTATATAAGGAGACCTCCTTCAACTCTATAGCTTTAGTTAGTTAGAAATCATAGAGAAGAGAAGAAATTATAGCTTTGGGAGAATAGTGCAGAGTGTGATTTTTTGTGTGTGTTGAGAACATAGTGAGATCTTGGAACTTTTTTCATGAGGGTGTGGAAAATGTGCTTGGATATAGACCTGCGGAAGGAGAGCCTCAACATCAAGGCTTGGTTGTAAACTCCCCTTGTCTTTATCATAATAAAATGCATCTGATGTTTATCTTCCACTCTTGTTGACATTTATAATGAGATTTCTAGCATTCCTTGATTAGTTAGATATGTTGTAATTGTTTTATGTTTGTCGTGGTTTTACGCTTGTCGTGGTGTATTGACTATCTATACAGGTAATCAAACATTGGAAGTAGCATGTATCGAGCTTGAGAAGAGGGACGAATCAAGAAGCTTCAGCAAAAGACGACAACATAGCATTAAGACAAGGTAGGTCATCTTCCTTGCTCTGAAATCCATTTACAATCTAGGAAGGTATATGTTAGTACGTTCCTATAGTTGCTAGACCCACCCTAGGGCTAGAGGGATCGCCTCTGTCCGCAGAGGGGATTTACCTGGACAACACTAGCCAACTAGACCTAGTTCATTGCATTGTAGAGGATTGTGTCATTGAGAAGAATGGAAACCTCCATATCCCTAGACTTGTCATCTTGGAGCAGTAGTATGGAGAAAGTGGGCAGACCAAAGAGTTGTTCACAATGGAGTTGTGAACAACTGATCGAAAACATTAAGTGTTGCAGACCTTAAAGGAAAAAAGAGGTAGATAGAGGGCAAAGTTTTTTGAATGGAGTTCAGTAACATAAAGGAGTTGATTTCATTGATAGAGGCAGATTGAGGAGTTGCATAATGGAAGGAAAGAGGACCTCCCAGATGTTTTCAAGACATGTGGATTGAAAGGGCTATGTGTGGCGGCCACCATCAAAAATTGGGTCAAGTGTTGTCTTGTTCAAGGTAGATTAGTTGTCAAAGGACTAACACCAAACCCTAGTTGTATTCCTTGTATCAGTGTGATTGTAAAGGGCCATCATCCCTGGTACGAGAGCTCTAGCCTATTCTATTATAGTTTTTAATTTAACGAATAAAGGTTTGAAAAAGTAAAAAAATTTCATGTGCACTAATTGATTCCCTTATGTGTGTAGATTTCATTGTGCAAAGTAGATGTGTTGTGGAACTTGAGTGTGTTTGCATCAAAGTTTCTAAGACCAAACCCAAATTCTCATGTGTCGTGGAAATTCAACATATTCATTTTTCACCTAAGAACTACATGTAACTCATCTTAGACTACTCATGTCCAATCTCAATTGATCCCACTTAACAAGTTACCAAAAAAAGGCTCATCACATCCAATTGTGCCCGTAAAAAAACTATGCAACATAGTTACATCTTGACATGCCATAACACCTAACATGTCTTAAATGCCTTGGAATTATGTGGCATGTGTTAACATCCCATACATTCCTTAACGTGATTTTACACTCCCTAACACATCGTAGCAGTTCCTGACACACCTTGGTAGTTTAACATACCTTGGAATTGCCTAGTATATAACCTTGTCACTCCCTAGGACTCCCTAACACTTCCTAACATGTGTTAGCACACCCTGGCACATGGCACATGTTCGCCGCATGCCACTCTGACACACTAGCATGACTTAATGCTGCCTAGCATACCATGTCACTCCCTCCTTAGCATACCTGGAACTCGTTGACACTCTAGCATTCCTTGGAACTACCTGGCATACCTTGTCACATCTGGAAGCAAGTAACTCGATAATAATGCCAACATAGTTGCAAACAAAACCTTATAACTTGGAGTATACCCCCCCCCATCGCAGGACACAAGGCATCATGGGAAATACTATAGTAGAACGTGCCTCATCTGAAAGGTGATTTCGACGTGTGGACAAAGATAACCTATTCATGTTTCCAAAACCCACTGCGACCACTGCAACACTGCTTACATTAATCTTAAAGATTTTGATTTGTATTCAGGCCTGAAAATTTGGTGTGCGATCATAAATTCATTTCCTGCGGCTTGCATTCTCTAATGCATTGGTCGCATCCAAAACTGTAGAGGTTGTATGGTCGCACTGGTCATTGGCTTACTCCAAATATTATTGTGCGACTTGGAAACCAAGGTGGGAGTGCGGCTCTCTGGAAGTCAAAGGGTCACAACATGGATTGGTCGCACTTCTGAGCTTGTCCCTAGAGATCCGAGATGCAACTCCATGACCTATGCAATGATCACAAGTGGGGTATGCAGTCAGTCACACTTCTTGTAGAGACCAACCCTATAATTTACTAGATGACCTCTAGGCTTTACATATATTTTTTTTTCACAGTAACTAGGAAATGAAACCATAATCATACAAGTTTGAACTCGGTGAAATTAAATCACGTATATCAAGTCCATAAATTTAACTTCATAACACATACAGATATTTAACTTGATTATAGGCACAATGAAATCATCATAATTAAAAACAATATAACTAACACATGTACCGTTCACCCTTGGACGAGAACCAACTTGACTTGTCGCTACTTGAGTCCCTTTGTTGTCATATTCCTCCAAGCCTGAATGTTGTCGTGCTTAATCTGAATGTAATGACCCACCAGTTGACCTCCCAGCCTACTCCTTGGGTACTCTCCTTCCCCGCAGACCCCCGAGCTGCAATGGGGTTGTAGAATGAAGGAATGTGCTAGCTAATAGAGGTGAGCCCCTCTTGGATCAAGAGTCCCCTCTCTATAATAATATATCCCGTCAACCTCAACTATAGCTCATAACCACTCAAAATGACATAATATCCTCCATCCAACAATAGGGTAAACAAAAGAGGTCCTTTTCCCTTCCATTTCCCTTTATTTTATAGAAGGCTTCATAAGTGACACTTGGAATTTCATGCATAAACAATTATTTTTTTATTACCCAAAATTTTATTATTCACCCACCCATGTGTCATCCTCTCATCAAGACTCTCCAAAAATAATTTACTTAATTATTCATTTAAAAATAGTATTTCCCTCAACCCAACAAGGCTTCTTATTTCTTCTCCTAGTTATCTCTTGATTCCCCCTTTTTACTCCCTAATCTGTGTCTATTATTGAAGTTAATTGATAAGTCTCATATTTGTTCCCCTAACTACCTCAAATTTCCCTTTTAGATGAATATTCTTATGTTGGCTCTTGCCACATGGGAGTTCTCTAAATTTCTCACATTTTAATTTATTAATCTTATTTTAATTCACCACCCTCTTCTCTTAATGAAGTTTTTAATAAATCTTTATACTTAACTATATGTCCCTCTTTCCCCCTTTTGCCTAATTAAGTTACTTATATACATTATCCACTTAATATTTTGGTTTAATCATGGAAAAGGTAGAGTTATCATGGTAAAATATTTTATCTCTTCCTATTCCTCCCTTACCCTAAGTTTTATTCTTGATTTAATTCCCTTGGTTCTAACATCCTATATCACTTGATATGAATAGTTGGATTTTCATATATTGATTATATTTTTTAGTTTCTTTAATGATGTCGAGGGTGTCAAGTTGTTCATGCCCTTCAAGAACTTCCATTCGAAGTTCCAAGGGTGCCATGCCTAAGAATTTATTTCTGATGCCAAGGGTTCCAAGTCGGTCATGCCCTTCAATAATTTCTCTTGAAATTCCAAGGGTGCCACACCACTTGCCCTTCAAGTATCTAGTGGTTACGAGGGGAAATTATATGTGCAATGCCAGAGACCCCTATCATCTCGTATATTGCCTGCTATAGTGAGACTAATGGTGCTGGGGATCAAGGAATCCACGTTGATGCGCGCCCCCCAAAAAATCTTCATGAGCGAACCAAATTTGGGACCTGCCCTCACGGCATCGTGATCTTCAAGGGGAAGGTATTTCAACCTTTCCAGCCTAAGTCACGGTAGGAGTGCCAGCGGGTGAGTTCAGGAACATTGTTCCACCCCTCCCATGTTTTTCCATCCAATTGTAAAACCCCATCACCCATATGTGAGTCATTCGGCCAACCAACTAACATGTTCCTGCAACCAATGACATATCATCAGAGTGTATATATATATATACATATATATCAAGTTCCAAACTGAACTTAGAAAATACAAAATATAAATTTCTATCAAACCATAATTTTCAGCTCATCATATGTGAGTGCCTCTGGTGGTACCCTGTCATACTCAATAATCATCAATAACAAAGTCTCTCATTGTTAGTCATTATCATAATGGAAACATCAACATGACCATCATTCACATCATTGTTCATTTTGAATCAGAACTAATGTAATTAGCTACCATAGGGGACACATCCATCATGGTTATCATAATCATAACATCAATGGGAAATTAACATATCCATCAAAGCCATCATCATTGTAACATCAATAGAAAACATACCTATCTATCATCATCATGATATTAATAGAGAACATAGATATTCATCAATGATGTCATCATCACAGTATCAATAAAGAACATACATAACCATCAAATCCACTAATAATAGATTCATGTGTCTGGATCCTCAACCTGAGGTCCTTAAAGAATAAAGTATGAAGGATCAGTGTCCATCAACCAAAGTGGGGCACTACATTCACCCCCTCTTAATAATGGACTTCGCCCCGAAGTCCTTAGGTTAGGAAAGGAAATTAAGATAGGGAATGCATATCCTTAACATCCTCTATTAAAATCTTGCTATCTTCGTTGTGACAAGCATCCTCAATTTTTAAATCAAGAAATTTCTCCCTGATTTTTGTCCATTAAGGAATGCCGAAATATTTGAGGGTCATACTTAAAACATCTTCCATCTTATTTATGGTTCCCTTTACGCAAGTAATATAAACATCATATTTAATTTTTAACTTTGATTTTCTCCCTTATATAGTGTTTAAATGGTCTTGGGTGATTATGTGTTGCATGCTTTGACAATCAATCCCCACAATTATATTTTATCATTCTTGATGCCAATGCTTTTAGGGCACACAACATCATTCAAAAATGTATAATATGTGTATGGATATGCCTAATAAATTATATCAATATTCATTTTGTAACAAATATGGACTACTTGGGAACTATTAGTTCGTATAAACACCATCCCCAAGTAAGTTAACAAAATATCTACAACTTATATATGTTTATTTCTCATATATTAACACAATTGATTTCTTATGAAATTAAAATGATCATAGTTATATATGTTTAACATCTATCACCATGAAATATCTCAGAAGAGAATGTACAATTAGTGAGTGACCATTAACTCAAACCACATGTGTAATGAACCTACGTCAAGGTGCATCAATTCTTCTTGTGAATTAATCTCAACTACATCACTTGCACCACTTAGGTTTAATTAATAAAATGGCTTTTAGGCTAGGAATCATCACATAGTAGATATCATTTAACATGATATCATTAATATCGTTATATGATAAAGCTCTTACAAAAATAAATAAAACCATACAAGTATATGATAGGCTCCAAAAACTAGCACTCAATATCAACCTATATCAAATTAGTAATAATCCTTTTGAATTTCTTGGCTGTCACATATTTGAACCTAAGAGTATTGTAATTATCAATTTCAATTTGTCTAATCATCATTGTCTCAACAATCACCTAATATAAACTCCTTCATGTATCACATGCATGGCACGTCTCTACCGTGCAATTGTTGAATAATAAGCAATTGCATGTTCCCTCTTCTTCTCCCATAAAGGAATCTACATGAAAATTTAATTCCATACATTTATTCCCTGACGTGTGTGTGTGTATATATATATATATGTATGTATGTATGTATGTATGTATGTATGTATGTATATATGTATGTAAAATGTAAGTAATCTATGAGTCATTATTGGATCCATCAACATGTCCCTAGGTGTTCCAAATCACTTGGGATGGCTAAGCATTCCAAAAACCACTATGTCATGAACAATATTGTTTTATATTAAAGGGATATGATCATATGAGATTGACGAACCACACATATGAACACATACTTATGGCCTTCCTTTGGAAAATTATTTGGTAACACTATATAAATACTAGAAACCTAATATAAGAAAAGCGATAGACTGTCATCCAGGATTTCTCAATATGAAAGGAGGAAACACACTTGTTACTGTTCTCTTCATTATTTTGTCCCAGATATGAAATGAAACTCTAACCCTCAAGAGTTCTTGTTTAATTCCAGGTGGATGATTCATCCTAGAAGGAGTCACCTCCAAGTAATCTTTAGGTTGACATATTTTCCATCCATATTCTTAGGTCATCATACTCTATTTCCATGAGCTCTAAACTCAATAAATGTTTCAATATTATCTATTGCTATCAATCTATTGGTATTGGATTCCTGCGTGAATGACTATCTTGTTGCATTGACTCTTATCAATTATATAAGGGATCTTGATTCGCTTTCAAAGAGTGAAAATTTTTCTTGCCATAATTTAGGAAACCAACATCCTTACCAACGTAAACATCAATTTACACTCTAGTACTCATATCTCATAAGGAATTTACTACTTTAGTATTATTATTAAATAAGATAACTTATTTATTAAGTATCACACTATGTATTATTTACTAACTTTTAAGGATACATTTAATATGCATGTACACTCCATTCTAACTTTCAGGTATGCATTAGCCATGATGCAAAAATATTAAATTGAAGTATGTGTTTCAATATATCACTTTGTCTAACCCTATATTTATGTATAGAGTATTATAAGACTATCCACTTTAATTTAAGTGAACCTATAATTACTTTGAAATCCATTTTTATGTTTCATTTTATTTAAAATTTTACAATATTTATTCTATAACAAATGTTGCTCCTTGTCATTTAATTTAGAAATTAAGATATGGAAAAATTGCTTAAAACTTATAACCTATATTGACCAATGTCAAATTAATAATGGTCAGTAGTAAAATCCAATCTTACAGTTTTTATTTCACATAAAATAATAAATTGAATAATAGAGTCATGTGTCTGGATCCTCAACCTGAGGTTCTCAAAGAATAAAGTATGAAGGATCAATGTCCATCAACCAAAGTGGGGCACTACATTCACCCCCTCTTAATAATGGACTTTGCCCCGAAGTCCTTAGGTTAGGAAAGGAAATTAAGACAGGGAATGCATATCCTTAATATCCTCTATTAAAATCTTGCTATCTTCATTGTGACAAGCATCCTCAATTTTTAAATCAAGCAATTTCTCCCTGATTCTTTTCCATTAAGGAATGCCAAAATATTTGAGGGTCATACTTAAAACATCTTCCATCTTCTTTATGGTTCCCTTTACGCAATTAATATAAACATCATATTTACTTGTTAACTTTGATTTCCTCCCTTATATAGTGTTTAAATGGTCTAGGGTGATTATGTGTCGCATGCTTTGATTATCAATCCCCACAATTATATTTTATCATTCTTGATGCCAATGCTTTTAGGGCACACAACGTCATTCAACAATGTATAATATGTGTATGGATATGCCTAATACATTATACCAATATTCATTTTGTAACAAATGTGGACTACTTGGGAACTATTAGTTCGTATAAACACCATCCCCAAGTAAGTTAACAAAATATATACAACTTATATATGTTTATTTCTCATATATTAACACAATTGATTTCCTATGAAATTAAAATGATCATAGTTATATATGTTTAACATCTATCACCATGAAATATCTCACAAGAGAATGTACAATTAGTGAGTGACCATTAACTCAAACCACATGTGTAATGAACCTACGTCAAGGTGCATCAATTCTTCTTGTGAATTAATCTCAACTACATCACTTGCACCACTTAGGTTTAATTAATAAAATGGCTTTTAGGCTAGGAATTGTCACATAGTAGATATCCTTTAACATGATATCATTAATATCTTTATATGATAAAGCTCTAACAAAAATAAATAAAACCATACAATTATATGATAGGCTTGAAAAACTAGCACTCAATATCAACCTATATCAAATTAGTAATAATCCTTTTGAATTTCTTGGTTGTCACATATTTGAACCTAAGAGTATTGTAATTATCAATTTCAATGTGTCTACTCATCATTGTCTCAACAATCACCTAATCTAAACTCCTTCATCTATCACATGCATGGCACGTCTCTACCGTGCAATTGTTGAATAATAAGCAATTTGATGTTCCCTCTTCTTCTCCCATAAAGGAATCGACATGAAAATTTAATTCAATACATTTATTCCCCGACGTGTGTGTGTGTGTGTGTGTGTGTGTGTGTGTATATATATATATATATGTATGTATGTATGTATGTATGTATGTATGTATATATGTATGTAAAATTTAAGTAATCTCTGAGTCATTATTGGATCCATCAACATGTCCCTAGGTGTTCCAATTCACTTGGGATGGCTAAGCATTCCAAAAACCACTATTTCATGAACCATATTGTTTTATAGTAATCGGATATGATCATATGAGATTGACGAACCACACACATGAACACATACTTATGGCCTTCCTTTGGCAAAGTATTTGGTAACACTATATAAATACTAAAAACCTAATATAAGAAAAGCGATAGACTGTCATACAGGATTTCTCAAGATGAAAGGAGGAAACATGCTTGTTATTTTTCTCGTCATTATTTTGTCCCATATATGATGAAACTCTAACCCTCATGAGTTCTTGTTTAATTCTAGGTGGATGATTCATTCTAGAAGGAGTCACCTCCAAGTAATCTTTAGGTTGACATATTTTCCATCCATATTCTTAGGTCATCATACTCTATTTCCATGGGCTCTAGACTAATGAATGAGCTTGAACATTATCTATTACCATGATATTGGCATTGGGACCTGCAGAATGACTATCTGAGTACTATTCTATCAATATATAAGGGTCCTTGATTTTCAAGAGGGAAAAGTTTTCTTGCCAGAATTTATAAAACCAATATCCCTACTAAACTGAACATCAATTTTTCATACCTAGTAATTTAAAGGACTAGAATATAAGGAATTTACTACTTTAGTATTATTTTTAAATAACATAACTTATTTATTAAGTATCACACTATGTATGATTTACTAACTTTTAAGGATACATTTAATATGCATGTACACTCCATTCTAACTTTCAGGTATGCATTAGCCACAATGCAAATATATTAAATTGAAGTATGTGTTTCAATATATCACTTTGTCTACCCCTAGATTTATGGATAGAGTATTATAAGACTATCCACTTTAATTTAAGTGAACCTATAATTACTTTGAAATCCATTTTTATGTTTCATTTTATTTAAAATTTTACAATATTTATTCTATAGCAAATGTTGCTCCTTGTCATTTAATTTAGAAATTAAGATATGGAAAAATTTCTTAAAACTTATAACCTATATTGACTAATGTATAATTAATAATGGTCAATAGTAAAATCTAATCTTACAGTTTTGATTTCACATAAAATAATAAATTGATATGTGAAGTGGATAGATCAATTAATTTTCTCAACTACAAGTAATTGCATAAATTTTGGTGGGTTATCCACATTAGTAAGTCTACGTAATTTTTTGGTGGGTAATAAACACTAATTCTACAAAATTTCAGGTTTACTCCTATCTGAGTATTGGGGAAAACATAAATAATGGAGGGACGTAACTCCTCAAATAATAAAGTGTTGGCCTTAGGCCTAAATAAATGTTAATGTCAATATACACACTTCTAATATGGTAATGCAAAGGTGTCTGATGGATTTTGCATTGGTTATTGAGGAGTTAATTCTGTATAAGTAGAATACAAATACTCTTCTCCATAATTACGTGAAGGTATTCCTGATCCGACGGATTTTTTCCTCCCTGTTTTCATGAAGGCATTTCTGATCCTACGGATTTGCTCAGCCAAGTCTTCCAACTTGGATAAATTTGATATAGTATATAAAAAATTTGAGCGATATTGGTGAGTCTTTATGCATGTATTCAGTTGTTGTTAATATTGTTAATATGGTCAGTTGAGCTATGGTCTAAATGAATATTTATCATAGCAGATGTCTGATCCGGGTTTGATTTTTATTGGCTAATGAATGGGGAGTTTATGACCTCTATACTATTACGGAAGCCTAGAACCTTACTTTTTTATTTTTTTATTTTGACTTGCTTACTATTTAAGAACAACTGAAAATACTGAAAATGCAGTTCTCAAGTGTTGATGCACATACATTCATAAGATACCCCATAACTTCAAATATCTGAGTTTTAATCTCTAATTAAAATATGAAATAATTAGTGTCATATTACATATCATTACTCTAAGATGCAAAGTAATAAAGCTTACAATAAATTGTAAAAACCGAATTACTCTCAGTTAATCCATTGGAGATTCTAAATTGGAAAATCTGTTTGGTTCTAACTAATCTTATGGAGTAAAACTAATCATCTGAATATTAACAGACATACCCTTCAAATGAATAATCCTCTTTGAGTTTTGGTTTCTTACTGGACTTGTAAGAAGAAAACAATGAAAGATATCGCAATGAAACAATGAAAGATATTGCAGTGAAACTTTGAAAGTGGAAACTTCCTCAAAAACATCAAAAAGATTTCGACCAACTAGATTTCTCAATTAACAATTATGGAGGTTCTAAATTCTTAGACTTCTCTTATAAAGTGATATTGAAGCAATCAATCTTCCGGAGTTCGTTATCCCACAAATGCTCACGTCAGATCTTTTGTTCAACCTTGTGAATAAGGGCAAGCATCACTATCAGTTATGGTCTTGCGAACATGGAATTGTATTTAAGCCCTGGGAAAAATAAAATAATATCTTGTATTTTAAAGCAAATGTGAGTAGTTTACCTAGTTCATTCAGTTCTTCAGCAAATGCGAGTAGTTGGAAAGTATTCATTTCATACATTTGGGGCTCACATGAATTAACAGACTAATATAGAATCAAGAATTTCCTAGCCCCTTTCCTTAGCGAATTGCCTCATGCCTAAACTAAATTCCTGATACAGATAGAACTTACAGGACACACTAAATTCAATCGAGTTATGAATCACTATCTGAACTTACAAGAAACGCTTGATCTCTGGTGGCATCTTTTGAAAAGGGTATACATTGTCTGCATTTTCACCCGCTTCTTTACATCTCTGTCTCATTAGGATATCATAATCATCGTCCCTTGCAATAACTTCAGTGGGTTCGGGCAACAATTCATCTATTGCTTCCGCAAAATGCCAACGTACCGACGAGTATTTTTTCTTACTCTATCCAAAAATTCCTCATCCAACACTTTGTAGTTGCTGATGTCATCAAGCTCAATGTCAATAGAATGGATTTTTATTTTTGCAACATCTTGCAGCATATCCATGTACTTCGTTACTCCATTCTCTGCTACAAAATTCTTCAAGAAGTCTTTGTGAATCTCTCTGTCAGCTTTGAAGTCTGGATCAGGCATTTTCATACCAACTTCAGCAATGCAAAAACCCTAAATCGATTAAAGATCTCTTGGAGTGAACTGTTTTCTACACAAAGAAGCGTATTGTGGCTAGGGAGACATGGAGTCTATGAATGGAATTATGAATTAGATACGCCGGAAGATCTGGAGTCCAAGATTGAAATCAAGAACGGAATCTGATGAATTGGAGGATTTAGCCGTTGTCATTAAGAAGACAATGCAGCATCCCGCATATCTCGCGGAAGCCTCTCTAAAAAAAAATCCAGAAACAGAGAAACTCTGAGTGGAGGAGAAGATTGCGGAGGGTTTCATAAGTAATATGCAGTTTTAGTAGTTTGGAAATATGTATTGATACTAAGGATGATCTACTGTGCCACGAACGTTTCCTTTTTGTCCTCGATTCTGCCTCCGACGTATTTGACCTTAGACGCTCCACAGACACCACCGAAATTTCGGCCAACTACCATGCAACTACCTCATAATGGGACTTGCGTGGATACAAATTGCATAAAAATTGGATTTGGTTCAAGGTCATTTCTTTGCCTTGTTTTCTCCTGGAGACGTAGAGGCTGCTAAACGAACAGGGAAAAATGCGATGAGACGTAGAGGAAAAGGCATAGGATCGTTCACAGAACATTGAAGTATATTAATTATGAGGTAGAGGATGATGCATATCAGAACGATAAAGTATATTCATGATGGGAGCAGAGGATTACCATCACAGAACGCAGAGGCAGCCTGACTAGAAAAACATAGGTTAAGACATCTCAATGACATGATCAACTATAGACAAAGGCAGAGGCGATGCCTAGGCACAATCTCAGGCAGAGGAGGTAGACAAACATCCAGTCAGTAATGCTGAGGATGTCCAATTCAAAACAGATGGGCCTCAGGTCATATCTGAAACCACCAGAGGCAAAGCTACAGAAAATAACATCCAGCTCTTGGATGAATGATACACCTTGCCACAAAGTTATTCGCTCCTTTGGAACACAGATATTTAGACAAATTTCCATAGGGCTTGACTATCAACGATCTATCTGAAAATTCGATTCAAGGATTTTATAACACAGATTGAAAACATGATGACTAAAAGCTCCCAAACATGGATACTACTCATAAAGCAATGCGAGGTGTTCAATATTGTTGTGGAATTTCATGGTGTTTTCCTCCAATAAATGTTACTCTGTTGAAATTTTAAAGATATCTTGCAGGTTCACAAGGTTTTAATCTCATTACACAGCAGAATCTTGTGACAACACATCTGATGGAAAGAGTAACTATGGTTTATGAACAATTTTTGTTATAGTTTTAAATCTATTCCATAGTTCTGGAAATATTTCTTCACAACAGCAGCGCCGTTTTCATGATTTCTTATTGCATAACTAGAACAACACTAAATGAACTGGATAAATTTTAGAAATCATGGTGCAATTAAGCACTTGCAGTGGATGGTCTATAAAATTTTACACGTATGTGTGCATTCAAAATAGAGGCTAATATAGATGAAGCATCTGCCAAATGTTCTTTCTTGAATGCATGATTCTTTTCCATGACTTCTGAAAAATGGGAACTTCCAGCTCAGGCATTCCATTTTTGCATAGGAAAAAGAATGGAACTCCTAAGATTCAGCCTTTTGGATATGAGAAGTGATTTTACTCCAAAACCTGAGATCAACTCGGGCCAAATCTGCAAATACATTTTCTAGAGGGGGAAACTGGTAATGGGTCACTAGTAAATTTTGTTATTTCTAACAGGTGGCAATTATTGTAGATCATCCCCAAATCTGGCATAATGATTGTCACTGTGAGACTGGCTAATAATATCTGTTGTCAAATAATTTATCTGTTTTCATGGCCTATAATAGTGTCCACAACCATTTTAATTTATACGTTTCAACCGACATATATGTAAATAATTCAATGCTGATAGCATATGATTGTTGTTCAAAGGGTGTTAAGGGATATTTAAATGACTTCAAACGTTTACCAAAGTCAAGTGCAATTAAGATAATTGATATTGGAAGTATGACATTTGAACATCAAAATCACACCTCAGTTGTTGCTACACGGCATTATCAAGCTCCTGAAGCTATTCTGGGACTTGGATGGAATTACCCTTGTGATATTTGGAGTGTAGGGTGCATACTTGTGGAAATCTGCTCGAGAGATACTTTGTTTCAGACTCATGAAAACTTGGAACATCTTGCTATGATGAAAGGGTTTTAGGAGCCTTGCCACGTCATATGATAAAAAATAAAAAAAAAATCAGATAGAAGATATGCAAAATGTTTTATACATGGAACAAGATTAGATTGGCCCGAAGGAGCATCTTCCAGAGAGAGGATCAGAACAGTGAGGAAATTGCCAAAACTTAGGGATTTGATAAAGCACGAAACAAAAACCTCAGGGGACTAAAGTACTGTGTGTGTGTGTGTGTGTGTGTGTTTTTTTTGGCTTGTAGGGGAATTCATTGCCGTTAGTCATGTAAAAAGAATTCAAGCATTTTTTTTTCTAGCATGAATTTATTTGGGTTTAGTTAAAAATTTCAGAAGTTGGGAAAAGACAACTAAGGGGCAGTTACAGCATGGGAGGTTTTAGTAGTAGCTACTTTGTTCTCATGTAATCAGTGATATCAGGATAAAGCGAAAGGAAAGAGAATATTGGGAATGATAGATTATATTGCTTAGACGTGGTTGATTTCAGCAACATCATTCATGTATTACAAATGAACTTTAGTTGGAACCAAAAACAATCCCTCTTTTAGCTCACTGCTGTGTCACAAACTCTTTTGTTGCACGTTATTGCTGAAATATAAGTAGTTGATTGTTGTCCTAAGTTACGCATTTGAAATCTGAATACATAAGTGGCTTTATGTGCTCTCATTTCTTCAAAAGGAGGTGAGAATTTTGGATTTGTTTGATACTTTTGGCATTAGCTTAACATCAGCCATCGTATTGTTATTTTAGATATAATGTCTGTTCATTAACAGCCATTGAAATATGAGTGAAATCAGAGATTTTTCTCATTGTGAAGTGAACTCTTTGGATTGATTGCATTGACAAGATTGGTGGAGTTGGATAAGAAGACTAACGCTTGTTGTCTTATAAGTTCCATAATTTAAAATTGTGCACACATAAGCTCACAAAAAAAATAATACAAGGAAACCTTAATACTTTATGGGCCTATAGGTCCTAGAGGTTGAACCTTTGGCTATGATACCAAGTGTAGAGACCAACCCTATAATTTACTAGATGAGCGCTAGGCTTTACATATATTTTTTTTTCACAGTAACTAGGAAATGAAACCATAATCATACAAGTTTGAACTCAGTAAAATTAAATCACGTATATCAAGTCCATAAATTTAACTTCATAACATATACAGATATTTAACTTGATTATAGGCACAATGAAATCATCATAGTTAAAAACAATATAACTAACACATGTATCATTCACCCTTGGACGAGAACCAACTTGACTTGCCGCTACTTGAGTCCCTTTGTTGTCGTATACCTCCAAGCCTAAATTTTGTCGTGCTTAATCCAAATGTAATGACCCACCGGTTGACCTCCCAGCCTACTCCTTGGGTACTCTCCCTTCCCGCGGACCCCCGAGCTGCAATGGGGTTGTACAACGAAGGAATGTGCTAGCTGATAGAGGTGAGCCCCTCTTGGCTCAAGAGTCCCCTCTCTATAACAATCTATCCCACCAAACTCAACTATAGCTCGTAACCACTCAAAATGACATAATCTCCTCCATCCAACAATAGGGTAAACAAAAGAGGTTCTTTTCCCTTCCATTTCCCTTTCTTTTATAGAAGGCTTCATAAGTGACACTTGGAATTTCATGCATAAACAATTATTTTTTTATTACCCAAAATTTTATTATTCACCCACCCATGTGTCATCCTCTCATCAAGACTCTCCAAAAATAATTTACTTAATTATTCATTTAAAAATAGTATTTCCCTCAACCCAACAAGGCTTCCTATTTCTTCTCCTAGTTATCTCTTGAGACCCCTATAATCGTGTATATTTCCTGCTATAGTGAGACTAATGGTGTTGGGGATCAAGGAATCCACGTTGATGCGTGCCCCCCAAAAAATCCTCATGAGAGAACCAAATTTGGGACCTGCCCTCACGACATCATGATCTTCAAGGGGAAGGTATTTCAACCTTTCCAGCCTAAGTCACGACGAGAGTGCTAGCAAGTGAGATCAGAAACACTGTTCCACCCCTCCCATGTTGTTCCATCCAATTGTACAACCCCATCACCCATATGTGAGTCATTCGGCCAAGCAACTAACATGTTCCCGCAACCACTGACATATTATCAGAGTGTGTATATATATATATATATATATATATATATGTATATATATATATATATATCAAGTTCCAAACTGAACTTAGAAAAGACAAAATATAAATTTCTATCAAACCAGAATTTTCATCTCATCATATGCGAGTGCCTCTGGTGGTACCCTGTCATACTCAATAATCATCAGTAACAAATTTTCTCATTGTTAGTCATTATCATAATGGCAACATCAATATGATCATCATTCACATCGTTGTTCATTTTGAATCAGAACTAATGTAAGTAGCTACCATGGGGGACACATCCATCATGGTTATCATAATCATAACATCAATGGGAAATTAACATATCCATCAAAGCCATCATCATTGTAACATCAATAGAAAACATACCTATCTATCATCATCATGATATTAATAGAGAAAATACATATTCCTAAATGATGTTATCATCACAGTATCAATAAAGAACATACATAACCATCAAATCCACTAATAATAGTCATGTGTCTCGATCCTCAACCTGAGGTCCTCAAAGAATAAAGTATGAAGGATCAGTGCCCATCAACCAAAGTGGGGCACTACATTCACCCCCTCTTAATAATGGACTTCGCCCCAAATTCCTTAGGTTAGGAAAGGAAATTAAGACAGGTAATGCATATCCTTAATATCCACTATTAAAATATTGCTATCTTCATTGTGGCAAGCATCCTCAATTTTTAAATCACGCAATTTCTCCCTGATTTTTTTCCATTAAGGAATGTCGAAATATTTGAGGGTCATACTGAAAACATCTTCCATCTTCTTTATGGTTCCCTTTACGCAAGTAATATAAACATCATATTTACTTGTTAACTTTGATTTCCTCCCTTATATAGTGTTTAAATGGTCTTGGGTGATTATGTGTCGCATGCTTTGACGATCAATCCCCACAATTATATTTCATCATTCTTGATGCCAATGCTTTTAGGGCACACAACGTCATTCAACAATGTTTAATATGTGTATGGATATGCCTAATACATTATATCAATATTCATTTTGTAACAAATGTGGACTACTTGGGAACTATTAGTTCTTATAAACACCATCCCCAAGTAAGTTAACAAAATATCTACAACTTATATATGTTTATTCCTCATATATTAACACAATTGATTTCTTATGAAATTAAAATCATCATAATTATATATGTTTAACATCTGTCACCATGAAATATCTCACAAGAGAATCTACAATTAGTGAGAGACCATTAACTCAAACCACATGTGTAATGAACCTAAGTCAAGGTGCATCAATTCTTCTTGTGAATTAATCTCAACTACATCACTTGCACCACTTAGGCTTAATTAATAAAATGGCTTTTAGGCTAGGAATCGTCACATAGTAGATATCCTTTAACATGATATCATTAATATCATTATATGATAAAGCTCTAACAAAAATAAATAAAACCATACAAGTATATGATAGGCTCCAAAAACTAGCACTCAATATCAACCTATATCAAATTAGTAATAATCCTTTTGAATTTCTTGGCTGTCACATATTTGAACCTAAGAGTATTGTAATTATCAATTTCAATGTGTCTAATCATCATTGTCTCAGCAATCACCTAAGCTAAACTCCTTCATGTATCACATGCATGGCACGTCTCTACCGTGCAATTGTTGAATAATAAGAAATTGCATGTTCCCTCTTCTTCTCCCATAAAGCAATCGACATGAAAATTTAATTCCATACATTTATTCCCTGACATGTGTGTGTGTCTATATATATATATATATATATATATATATATATATATATATATATATATATATATATATATATATATATATGTATGTATGTATGTGTGTATGTATGTATGTATGTATGTATGTATGTATGTATGTATGTATGTATGTAAAATGTAAGTAACTTCAGTTATTATATATATATATATATATATATATATATATATATATATATAAAAGGTAAAGGTGTGTATGTATGTATGTATGTATGTATGTATGTATGTAAAATGTAGCACTTCTATGTCATTATTGGATCCATCAACATGTCCCTAGGTGTTCCAAATCACTTGGGATGGCTACGCATTCCAAAAACCACTATGTCATGAACCATATTGTTTTATAGTAAAGGGATATGATCATATGAGATTGATGAACCACACACATGAACACGTACTTATGGCCTTCCTTTGGCAAAGTATTTGGTAACACTTTATAAATACTAAAAACCTAATATAAGAAAGGAGATAGACTGTCATCCAAGATATCTCAAGATGAAAGGAGGAAACACGCTCGTTACTATTCTCGTCATTATTTTGTCCCAGATATGAAATGACACTCTAACCCTCAAGAGTTCTTGTTTAATTCCAGGTGGATGATTCATCCTAGAAGGAGTCACCTCCAAGTAATCTTTAGGTTGACATATTTTCCATCCATATTCTTAGCTCATCATACTCTATTTACATGGGCTCTAGACTCAATAATTGTTTCAATATTATCTATTGCTATCAATCTGTTGGTATTGGATTCCTTCGTGAATGGCTATCTTGTTGCATTAACTCTTATCAATTATATAAGGGATCTTGATTCGCTTTCAAAGAGTGAAAAGTTTTCTTGCCATAATTTAGGAAACCAACATCCTTACCAATGTAAACATCAATTTACACTCTAGTACTCATATCTCATAAAGAATTTACTACTTTAGTATTATTATTAAATAACATAACTTATTTATTAAGTATCACACTATGTATGATTTACTAAATTTTAAGGATACATTTAATATGCATGTACACTCCATTCTAACTTTCAGGTATGCATTAGCCATGATGCAAATATATTAAATTGAAGTATGTGTTTCAATATATCACTTTGTCTAACCCTAGATTTATGGATAGAGTATTATAAGACTATCCACTTTAATTTAAGTGAACCTATAATTACTTTGAAATCCATTTTTATGTTTCATTTTATTTAAAATTTTACAATATTTATTCTATAACAAATCTTGCTCCTTGTCATTTAATTTAGAAATTAAGATATGAAAAATTGCTTAAAACTTATAACCTATATTAACCAATGTCAAATTAATAATGGTCAATAGTAAAATGAAATCTTACAGTTTTGATTTCACATAAAATAATAAATTGAATAAAAGAGTCATGTGTCTGGATCGTCAACCTGAGGTCCTCAAAGAATAAAGTATGAAGGATCAGTGTCCATCAACCAAAGTGGGGCAATACATTCACCCCCTCTTAATAATGGACTTCGCCCCGAAGTCCTTAGGTTAGGAAAGGAAATTAAGACAGGGAATGCATATCCTTAATATCCTCTATTAAAATCTTGCTATCTTCATTGTGACAAGCATCCTCAATTTTTAAATCAAGCAATTTCTCCCTAATTTTTGTCAATTAAGGAATGTTGAAATATTTGAGGGTCATACTTAAAACATCTTCCATCTTCTTTATGTTTCCCTTTACGCAAGTAATATAAACATCATATTTACTTGTTAACTTTGATTTCCTCCCTTATATAGAGTTTAAATGGTCTTGGGTGATTACGTGTCGCATGCTTTGACGATCAATCCCCACAATTATATTTTATCATTCTTGATGCCAATGCTTTTAAGGCACACAACGTCATTCAACAATGTATAATATGTGTATGGATATGCCTAATACATTATATCAATATTCATTTTGTAACAAATGTGGACTACTTGGGAACTATTAGTTCGTATAAACACCATCCCCAAGTAAGTTAACAAAATATCTACAACTTATATATGTTTATTTCTCATATCTTAACACAATTGATTTCTTATGAAATTAAAATGATCATAGTTATATATGTTTAACATCTATCACCATGAAATACCTCAGAAGAGACTGTACAATTAGTGAGTGACCATTAACTCAACCCACATGTGTAATTAACCTACGTCAAGGTGCATCAATTCTTCTTGTGAATTAATCTCAACTACATCACTTGCACCACTTAGGTTTAATTAATAAAATGGATTTTAGGCTAGGAATCGTCACATAGTAGATATCCTTTAACATTATATCATTAATATCGTTATATGATAAAGCTCTAACAAAAATAAATAAAACCATACAAGTATATGATAGGCTCCAAAAACTAGCACTCAATATCAACCTATATCAAATTAGTAATAATCCTTTTGAATTTCTTGGCTGTCACATATTTGAACCAAAGAGTATTTTAATTATCAATTTCAATGTGTCTAATCATCATTGTCTCAACAATCACCTAAGATAAACTCCTTCATGTATCACATGCATGGCACGTCGCTACCGCGCAATTGTTGAATAATAAGCAATTGCATGTTCCCTCTTCTTCTCCCATAAAGGAATCGACATGAAAATTTAATTCCATACATTTATTCCCTAACATGTGTATATATATATATATATATATCTATGTATGTATGTATGTATGTATGTATGTAAAATGTAAGTAATCTCTGAGTCATTATTGGATCCATCAACATGTCCCTAGGCGTTCCAAATCACTTGGGATGGCTAAGCATTCCAAAAACCACTATGTCATGAACCATATTGTTTTATAGTAAATGGATATGATCATATGAGATTGACGAACCACACACATGAACACATACTTATGGCCTTCCTTTGGCAAAGTATTTGGTAACACTATATAAATACTAAAAACCTAATATAAGAAAAGCGATATACTTTCATCCAGGATTTCTCAAGATGAAAGGAGGAAACACGCTTGTTACTGTTCTCGTCATTATTTTTCCCCCGATATGAAATGAAAATCTAACCCTCAAGAGTTCTTGTTTAATTCCAGGTGGATGATTCATCCTAGAAGGAGTCACCTCCAAGTAATCTTTAGGTTGACATATTTTCCATCCATATTCTTAGCTCATCATACTCTATTTCCATGGGCTCTAGACTCAATAATTGTTTCAATATTATCTATTGCTATCAATCTATTGGTATTGGATTCCTGCGTGAATGACTATCTTGTTGCATTGACTCTTATCAATTTTATAAGGGATCTTGATTCGCTTTCAAAGAGTGAAAAGTTTTCTTGCCATAATTTAGGAAACCAACATCCTTACCAACGTAAACATCAATTTACACTCTAGTACTCATATCTCATAAGGAAATTACTACTTTAGTATTATTATTAAATAACATAACTTATTTATTAAGTATCACACTATGTATGATTTACTAACTTTTAAGGATACATTTAATATGCATGTACACTCCATTCTAACTTTCAGGTATGCATTAGCCATGATGCAAATATATTAAATATAAGTATGTGTTTCACTATATATCTTTTTCTAAGCCTAGATTTATGGATAGAGTATTATAAGACTATCCACTTTAATTTAAGTGAACCTATAATTACTTTGAAATCCATTTTTATGTTTCATTTTACTTAAAATTTTACAATATTTATTCTATAACAAATGTTTCTCCTTGTCATTTAATTTAGAAATTAAGATATGGAAAAATTGCTTAAAACTTATAACCTATATTAACCAATGTATAATTAATAATGGTCAATAGTAAAATCCAATCTCACAGTTTTGATTTCACATAAAATAATAAATTGATATGTGAAGTGGATAGATCAATTAATTTTCTCACCTACAACTAATTGCATAAATTTTGGTGGGTTATCCACATTAGTAAGTCTACGTACATTTTGGTGGGTAATAAACACTAAGTCTACAGCATTTCAGGTTTACTCGTATCTGAGTATTGGGGAAAACATAAATAATGGAGGGAAGTAACTCCTCAAATAATAAAGTGTTGGCCTTAGGCCTAAATAAATGTTAATGTCAATATACACACTTCTAATATGGTAATGCAAAGATGTCTGATGGATTTTGCATTGGTTATTGAGGAGTTAATTCTGTATAAGTAGAATACAAATACTCTCCTCCCTGATTACATGAAGGTATTCCTGATCCGACAGATTTTTTCCTCCCTGTTTTCACGAAGGCATTTCTAATCCTACGGATTTTCTCAGCTAGGTCTTCCAACTTGGATAAAATTGATATAGTATATAAAAATTTTGAGCAATATTGGTGAGTCTGTATGCATGTATTCAGTTGCTATTAATATGGTCAGTTGAGTTGTGGTCTGCATGAAGATTTATCATAGCCGATGTCTGATCCGGATTTGATTTTTATTGGCTAATGAATGGAGATTTTATGACCTCTATACTATTACGGAAGCCCAGAAGCTTACTTCTTTATTTTTTTATTTTGACTTGCTTACTATTTAAGAACAACTGAAAATACTGAAAATGCAGTTCTCAAGTGCTGATGCACATACATTCATAAGCTACCCCATAACTTCGAATATCTGATTTTTAATCTCTAATTAAAATATGAAATAATTAGTGTCATATTACATATCATTACTCTAAGATCCAAAGTAATAAAGGTTACAATAAATTGTAAAAACCGAATTACTCTCAGTTAATCCATTGGAGATTCTGAATCGACAAATCTATTTGGTTCTAACTAATCTTATTGAGTAAAACTAATCATCTGAAAATTAACAGAGATACCCTTCAAATGAATAATCCTCTTTGAGTTTTGGTTTCTTACTAGACTTGTAAGAAGAAAAAAATGAAAGATATCGCAATGAAACAATGAAATATATTGCAGTGAAACTTTGAAAGTGGAAAATTCCTCAAAAACGTCAAAAAGATTTCGACCAACCAAATTTCCCAATTAATAATTATGGAGGTTCTAAATTCTTAGACTTCTCTTATAAAGTGCTCTTGAAGCAATCAATCTTCTGGAATTCGTTATCCCACAAATGCTCAAGTCAGATCTTTTGTTCAACCTTGTGAATAAGGGCAGGCATCACTATCAGTTATGGTCTTGCGAACATGGAATTGTATTTAAGCCTTGGGAAAAATAAAATAATATCTTGTATTTTAAAGCAAATGTGAGTAGTATACCTAGTTCATTCAGCTCTTCAGCAGATGCGAGTAGTTGGAAAGTATTCATTTCTTACATTTGGGGCTCACATGAATTAACAGACTAATATAGAATCGAGAATTTCCTAGCCCCTTTCCTTAGCAAATTGCCTCATGCCTAAACTAAATTCCTGATACAGATAGAACTTACAGGACACACTAAATTCAATCGAGTTATGAATCACTATCTGAACTTACAAGAAACACTTGATCTCTGGTGGCATATTTTGAAAAAGGTATACATTGTCTGCATTTTCACCCGCTTCTTTAAATCTCTGTCTCATTAGGATATCATAATCACCGTCCCTTGCAATAACTTCAGTGGGTTCAGGCAAAAATTCATCTATTGCTTCCGCAAAATGCCAACGTACCGACGAGTATTTGTTCTTACTCTATCCAAGAATTCCTCATCCAACCCTTTGTAGTTGTTGATGTCGTCGAGCTCAACGTCAACAGAACAAATTTTTCTATTTGCAACATCTTGTAGCATATCCATGTACTTCGTTACTCCATTCTTTGCTACAAAATTCTTCAAGAATTCTTTGAGAATATCTTTGTCGGCTTTGAAGCCTGGATCAAGAATTTTCATACCAACTTCAACAATGCAAAAACCCTAAATTGATTAAATATCTCTTTGAGTGAATTGTTTTCTACGCAGAGAAGCATATTGTGGCTAGGGAGACATGGAGTCTATGAATGGAATTATGAATTAGATACGCCGGAAGATCTGGAGTCCAAGATTGAAATCAAGAACAGAATATGATGAATTGGACGATTTAGTTGTTGTCATTAAGAAGACAATGCAGCATCCCACATATCTCGCGGAAGCCTCTCTCAAAACAAATCCGGAAATAGAGAAACTCTGAGTGGAGGAGAATATTGCGAAGGGTTTCATAAGTAATATGCAGTTTTAGTAGTTTGGAAATATGTATTGATACCGAGGATGATCTATTGTTCCACGAACGTTTCCTTTTTGTCCTCTATTATGCCTCCGACGTATTTGACCTCAGACGCTCCACAGACACCACCGAAATTTCTGCCAACTGCCATGCGACTACCTCGGAATGGGATTCAAGTGGATACCAATTGCATAAAAATCAGATTTGGTTCAAGGTCATTTCTTTGCCTTGTTTTCTCCTGGAGACGTAGAGGCAAAGACACAAGATCGTTCACAAAATGCTGAAGTATATTAATTATGGGGCAGAGGACGATGCATATCAGAACGATAAAGTATATTCATGATGGGGATAGAGGATTACCAGCACAGAACACAGAGACACCCTGACTGGAAAAATATAGGTTAAGACATCTGAATGACATAATTAACTATAGACAAAGGCAGAGGTGATGCCTAGGCACAATCTCAGGCAGAGGAGGTAAACAAACATCCAGTCAGCAACGCGTGAGGATGTCCAATTCAAAACAGATGGGCCTCAGGTCATATCTGAAACCACCAGAGGCAAAGCTACAGAAAATAACATCCAGCTCTTGGATGAATGATACACCTTGCCACATAGTTATTCGCTCCTTTGGAACATAGATATTTAGACAAATTTCCACAGGGCTTCGCTACCAATGATCTATCTGAAAATTCGATTCAAGGATTTTATAACACAAGTTGAAAACATGATGACTAAAAGCTCCCAAACATGGATACTACTCATAAAGCAATGCGAGGTGTTCAATATTGTTGTGGAATGTCATGGTGTTTTCCTCCAATAAATGTTACTCTGTTGAAATTTTAATGATATCTTGCAGGTTCACAAGGTTTTAATCTCATTACACAACATAATCTTGTGACAGCGCATCTCATGGAAAGAGTAACTATGGTTTATGAACAAGTTTTGTTATAGTTTTAAATCTAGTCCATAGTTCTAGAAATATTTCTTCACAACAGTAGCGTCGTTTTCATTATTTCTTATTACATAACTAGAACAACACAAAATGCAGTGGATAAATTTTAGATATCATGGTGCAATTAAGCACTTGCAGTGGATGGTCTATAAAATTTTACACGTATGTGTGCATTCAAAATAGAGGCTAATACAGATGAAGCATCTGCCAAATGTGCTTTCTTGAATGCATGATTCTTTTCCATGACTTCTGCAAAATGGGAACTTCCAGCTCAGGCATTCCATTTTTGCATAGGAAAATGAGTGGAACTCCTAAGATTCAGCCTTTTGGATATGAGAAGTGATTTTACTCCAGAACTTGAGATCAACTCGGACCAAATCTGCAAATACATTTTCCAGAGGGGAAAACTGGTAATGGGTCACCAGTAAATTTTGTTATTTCTAACAGGTGGAAATTATTGCAGATCATCCCCAAATCTGGCATAATGATTGTCACTGTGAGACTGGCTAATAATATCTGTTGTGAAATCATTTATCTATTTTCATGGCCTATAATAGTGTCCACAACCATTTTAATTTATACGTTTCAACCGACATATATGTAAATAAGTCAGTTTTGATAGCATATGATTGTTGTTAAAAGGGTGTTAAGGGATCTTCAAATGACTTCAAACATTTACCAAAGTCAAGTGCAATTAAAATAATTGATTTTGGAAGTACGACATTTGAACATCAAAATCACACCTCAGTTGTTGCTACACGGCATTATCAAGCTCCTGAAGTTATTCTGGGACTTGGATGGAATTACCCTTGTGATATTTGGAGTGTAGGGTGCATACTTGTGGAAATCTGCTCGGGAGATACTTTGTTTCAGACCCATCAAAACTTGGAACATCTTGCTATGATGAAAGGGTTTTAGGAGCTTTGCCACGTCATATGATTAAAAAAAAAAAAAACAGATAGAAGATGCAAAATGTTTTATACATGGAGCAAGATTGGATTGGCCCAAAGGAGCATTTTCCAGAGAGAGCATCAGAACAGTGAGGAAATTGGAAAAACTTAGGGATTTGATAAAGCATGAAACTAAAACCTCAGGGGACTAAAGTGCTTTGTGTGTGTGTGTGTGTGTTTTTTTTTTTCCTTGTATGGGAATTCATGGCCGTTAGTCATGTAAAAAGAATTCAAGCATTTTTTTTTTCTAGCATGAAATTATTTAGGTTTAGTTAAAAAATTCAGAAGTTGGGAAAATACAACTAAGGGGCACTTACAACATGGGAGGTTTTAGCAGTAGCTACTTTGGTCTCATGCAATCGGTGATATCAGGAGAAAGCGAAAGGAAAGAGAATATTTGGAATGATAGATTACATTGCTTAGACGTGGTTGATTTCAGCAACAGCATTCATGTATACAAATGAACTTTAGTTGGAACCAAGAACAATCCCTCTTTTAGCTCGTTTTTGTGTCACAAACTCTTTTGCTGCACATTATCACTAAAATATAAGTAGTTGATTTTTTTCCTAAGTTACGCATTTGAAATATGAATACATAAGTAGCTTTATGTGCTCTCATTTGTTCAAAAGGAAGTGAAAATTTTGGATTTGTTTGATACTTTTGGCATTAGCTTAACATCTGCCATCCTACTGTTATTTTAGATATAATGTCTGTTCATTAACAGCCATTGAAATATGAGTGAAATCAGATATTTTTCTCATTGTGAAGTGAACTCTTTGGATTGATTGCATTGACAAGATTGGTGGAGTTGGATAAGAAGAATAACGCTTGTTGTCTTATAAGTTCCATAATTTAAAATTGTGCACACATAAGCTCACAAAAAAAATAATACAAGGAAACCTTAATACTTTATGGGCCTATAGGTCTTAGAGGTTGAACATTTGCTCTGATACCAAGTGTAGGGACCAACCCTATAAATTACTAGATGGGTGCTAGGCTTTATATATATATTTTTTTCCAGCGGTAACTAGGAAATGAAACCATAATCATGCAAGTTTGAAACTTAGTAAAATTAAATCACGTATATCAAGTCCATAAATTTAACTTAATAACACATACATATATTTAACTTGATTATAGGCACAATGAGATCATCATAATTAAAAACAATATAACTAACACATGTATCGTTCACCCTTGAACAAGAACCAAACTTGACTTGCCGCTACTTGAGCTCCCTTGTTGTCGTCTACCTCCAAGCCTTAATGTTGTCGTGCTTAATCCGAATGTAATTACCCACCAGTTGACCTCCCAACCTACTCCTTGGGTACTCTCCTTCCCCGCAGACCCCTGAGCTGCAATGGGGTTGTACAACGAAGGAATGTGCTAGCTGGTAGAGGTGAGCCCCTCTTGGCTCAAGAGTCCCCTCTCTATAATACTCTACCTCACCAAACTCAACTATAGTTCGTAACCACTCAAAATGACATAATCTCCTCCATCCAACAATAGGGTAAACAAAAAGTCTCTTTTCCCTTCCATTTCCCTTTCTTTTATAGAAGGCTTCATAGGTGACACTTGAAATTTCAAGCATATATAATTATTTTTTTTATTACCCAAAATTTGATTATTCACCCACCCATGTGTCATCCTCTCATCAAGACTCTCCAAAAATAATTTACTTAATTATTCATATTTCCCTCAACCCAACAAGGCTTCCTATTTCTTCTCCTAGTTGTCTCTTGATTCCCCCTTTTTACTCCTTAATTTGTGTTTATTACTGAAGTTAATTGATAATTCTCCGATTTGGTCCCCCAACTACCTCAAATTGCCCTTTTGATGAATATTCTTATGTTGGCTTTTGCCACATGGAAGTTCTCTAAATTTCTCAAATTTTAATTTATTAATCTTATTTTAATTCACCACCCTCTTCTCTTAATGAAGTTTTTAATAAATTTTTCTACTTAACTCTATGTCTCTCTTTCTCCCTTTTTTCCTAATTAAGTCTTATGTACTTAATATTTTGTTTTAACATGGAAAGGGTAGAGTTATCATGGTAAAATATTTTATCTCTTCCTATTCCTCTCTTACCGTAAGTTTTATTCTTGATTTAATTCCTTTGGTTTTAACATCATATGTCACTTGATATGAATTAGTTGGATTTTCATATGTTGATTATATTTATTAGTTTCTTTAATGATGTCAATGGTGTCAAGTTGGTCATGCCCTTCAAGAACTTCCATTCGAAGTTCCAAGGGTGCCACGCCTAAGAGTTTATTTTTGATACCAAGGGTGCCATGCCTAAGAGTTTATTTTTTATACTAAGGGTGCGAATTCAGTTGTGCCCTTCAAGAATTTCTCTTGAAATTCCAAGGGTGCCACACCACTTGCCCTTCAAGTATCCAGTGGTTATGAGGGGAAATTATATGTGCAACGCCAGAGACCCCTATCATCTTGTATATTGCCCACTATAGTGAGACTAATGGTGTTGGGGATCAAGGAATCCGCCTTGATGCGCGCCCCCCAGAAAATCCTTGTGAGCAAACCAAATTTACGACCCACCCTCACGACATCGTGATCTTCAAGGCGAAGGTATTTCGACCTTTCCAGCCTAAGTCACGGCGGGAGTGCTAGCGGGTGAGATCAAGAACATTGTTCCACCCCTCCCATGTTGTTCCATCCAATTGTAAAACCCCATCACCCATATGTGAGTCATTTGGCCAAGCAACTAACATGTTCCTGCAACCACTGACATATCATCAGAGTGTGTGTATATATATATATATATCAAGTTTCAAACTGAACTTAGAAAAGACAAAATATAAATTTCTATCAAACTAGAATTGTCAGCTCATCATATGCGAGTGCCTCTTGTGGTTCCCTGTCATACTCAATAATCATCAGTAACAAAGTTTCTCATTGTTAGTCATTATCATAATGGCAATATCAACATGACCGTCATTCACATCATTGTTCATTTTGAATCAGAACTAATGTAAGTAGCTACCATAGGGGCACATCCATCATGGTTATCATAATCATAACATCAATGGGAAATTAACATATCCATCAAGGCCATCATCATTGTAACATCAATAGAAAACATACCTATCTATCATCATCATGATATTAATAGAGAACATACATATTCATCAATGATGTCATCATCACAGTATCAATAAAGAACATACATAACCATCAAATCCACTAATAATAGATTCATGTGTCTGGATCCTCAACCTGAGGTCCTCAAATAATAAAGTATGGAGGATCAGTGTACATCAACCAAAGTTGGGCACTACACTTCTCAAGGGTAGCATGGGTCACACGAAGCTCTGGCCAGCATTGCTACAGGACCGCTCGAAGATATTTTCTCACAGTTGCAACTTATGTTTTTAGAATCTCTAGCATATGAATGCGCTAAATTAGACTTTACACTGTGAGGAATGGCCGACATACCAATATTGGTCTTGACGTATTAGCAACAGGAATAAGGTGATTCCCCGTGCCACCGTATTTTGATGTTGCCCATGGAAGCTGTCAAAGGGACTACTTAAATTGTGCCATCCAATGTTGAATATTGGTGATTTTGAGATATGGTCGCTACTTCTCCTACCTCGGATTCCTCAACTAGTTGAAGATAACGAAGATATATATAACTAAAGGCCATGTGAACCAGAGGGAAAATACTCGTGGTTAATGTATCCTCCCAGATTTTCAATGTTTTATCGTTTCTGTAAATGAGTGGCTTATCAACAACCTTCACGTGCCTAGAGTTACACATAGACTCAATATATTTTGATAATTTTCTTCCACTGCCGCTACTTTAGCACCCAAATCACCAAAGGAATGCAACTTGCCAGAATTTTTAACAGTGAACGGTCAATCCTTGTAGATACCTCAATGTTTTCAGCATTATAAGCATCCAAACAGACTTGTGTTTCACCTAGGTGGACATTAGTGCTAACACCTATGCAATCCTTTTGGAGCCTTAGCATTGTATTTTAGAAGTTATATTCCAATGATAACAAGTGCAAACTCTTTATTCCCTTCCAACTTTCAGGTATTGTACCAATTAAATTATTGTGACCTAAGTTAAGATATAATAAATCGCAATCCAGGAAAAAATGTTCCATTGATTCCAATGTTGCGCAACAAAGTGGGCATCTATGAGGGCTGACTATACCTCTTTTGATCAAATTTTCGCCTGTAAAAACATGCTTGTGGATGAGGAGCCATGTGAAAAAAATTACCTTTGGAAGCCCGCCGAGATCCCAGACCTGCTTCCACAGAGATGGGGGTGGAGGGGAATGTTTTGTTGGAGGGCAGCAAACCCAAGCGTAGCAGAGTATTGATCGGTCTTGCCCCAGGCCCATTTGTCTTGAGAGTGTTGATGGATTGGAGCGAGGCCAGTAAGCAATGCTAAAAAGATAGATAGCTGAGGGAGGAGCCTTTCTGGGGGGCACTGTATGTTCCAGGTAAGCCAGTGTTCAAAAGCATCCCAGGAAAAAATGCCAGCCAAAGTGATAAACCCACGATTAATGATTCACTCCCGCAGATCAACAATTTATTGAACTGAGTTGAGAGAAGGGTGACCCATGATATTGTCATCCCAAAGCCGGATGTTTTTCCCACTGCCCGAGATTCTGAAGAGGTGGTCTTTGAATAACTCCCAACTACAGCTGCAGAGCTTCCAAATTATGGTACCCTTCCGAGCTGTTCCTTCATCCATATTAGACAAGGAGAGACCATGCATATATTTTTTGATAAGGACTTGAATTACTATATGCTGAGGGTTCGAGAACATTTTCCAGATCATCTTCCCTCCCAAGGCTATATTGGCCAATCCGAGATCTCTTACTTGCAGGCCTCCATCTAACAGAGCTCTTTTCACTATGTCCTAGCTAACCAAATGGATTTTTTTTTTGTTTCTCTTACCGCCTTGCCATAGAAAGTTTCTTAGGAGCTTTGAGAGTTGATCAGTAATTGATTTAGGGCCCAAAAGAAATGTTTCCCAATATAAGGGGAGTGAGGAGAGGACATATTTCACCAGGATAAGCTTTCCAGCTATGGTAAGCCACTGCCCACCCCAAAATTTCATTTTGTTTTTAAATTTGCTAAGGATCTCAGCTTAATGAAGGGCCTTGTTAATACCCTGATTCAAAGGCAAGCCCAGGTATTTGATTTTATCCCAGATAGCAGAACCCACATAGCTAAGAACTTGGGTAATATGATTCATGGTTTGCTGGTAAATCTCCCAGCTGTAAACTGCACTTTTTCTCCTATTGAATAGGGCTCCAAAGACTCTGCAGAAGCTGTGGATACCTCTTTAAAAGCCCTTGCAATCTTAATGGAAGCCCCCCCGCCCCCAGGAGTAGGGAGTCATCTGAAAACAATGCATGGTTGATTGGCTCAGTGCCTCTTGCAGCCTTGATTCTAGGTAGAGAGCCTTTAATCTTCTCTGCTAATAGCTTCCAGCTAAGGGAGTCAGCCATTAAGATATACAGGAAGGGGGATAGAGGGAAGCCTTGTCTGATTCCCCATGAAGCCTTGAAGTAACCGGTTGGCCTGTAATTTACCAAGGAGGCAATCCACGACTCTCCAATACAAGCACTGATTAGCCTAATGAAAGCAGAGCTAAAACCGAAAGCGGAAAGAACTTGGAGAAGAAAGGAATGTCTTACCCGGTCGAAGGCATTAGCCATGTCTAGTTTGATGATCATCCCTTTCTCGTGCCATTGGAGGCTGGAGTGGATGGTTTCCTGCACCAGAGCCACATTGCCCAAGATGTTCCTTCCTTTGAAAAACCACCTTGATTGGAAGAAATAATCTTTTCTAACAGAGGCTTGATCATGTTTTCCAAGAGATTGGAGATGATATTGTAAGAAGCATTGCAAAGAGAAATTGGCCTAAAACAGTCAAAAGAGATTAGGGCGAGGAAGGTTGAGTTTGTGCTTCCCCTCACTTTGGATTTCTGTTGGAATCCCTTTATCATTCGAATCAGATCAGCCTTTATAATATCCCAATAGATTCTATAGAAGTGAATGGAGAACCCATCCAGGCTGGGGCTTTGTCTGACTCCATTTCCCAGATGACTTTGCTGATTTCCTCTTCCGTGAAGGGTCTCAAGAGATTGTGGTTTTCCTCCTCCTTTATCAGACTTGGGATATGAGAGAGGAATTCTAAATTTTCCTCCTCATTATCATCTCCACTTTCAATATAAAGCTGTTGGAAGTGAGAGGTAGCAGCCTCACGAATTGCAGCAATTCCTTTATACACAGTCCCATCCGTGGAGGTGATTTCTGCAATGTGATTTTTCAAGAGGTGAGTGCAGATTTTCTTGTGGAAGAAAGAAAAAATTTTATCTCCAGATTTGAGCCAAAGATTGCAAGATTTAAGCCTCGAGGTCTCCTCCTTGATTCTGAAGGCATAGAAAGAGATTTTTTGGGCAGCTTGCTCAAGTTGTATTTCTGAGGAAGTGATATCATGTTGTTCCATATTCATTTGTAGTTCAAGCAACTTCTCGGTGTCCTGCTTTCTAGGGCTTGTAGATGAACAAGAGGTTTTTTAAGTCATTCTTTCAGCACTGATTTAGTGGGTTTATAATGACATTACCTTGTGATGTTTTGTTATTATTATTTCCCATCTACAGTCCTTTTCCAATCTCATTTTAGAAAACTCTCCCTTCATCAACATGAAGTTTTCTAACTTCTTTTCATTTTCGAAGACTTTCAAATACTTCATGTTATCTGGGATAGCGGGTCTATGTCTCACTTCTACCTTGTATTTTCCTCTTATACTGCTGAAAATTTTAAAATTTCAAAATCCTAACCCTAGAATCAACTTCAGAGTGGTGCAACTTTTGCATAAAATCTCTGTTTGGGGCACACAATAAGTCCATTTGAAAGAACTATATTTACGATTACAAATTTTGGTTGGGCCTAGGAAATTACATGAAAACCTTTGGACCCATAAATGGCCAAAAAACATCATTTAGGGCCTACAAATGACCCTAGAAGTTTGGGACCCAAAAAACCATAGAAAAACTTATAGGAAGATAAAGAACCATTGAGTTAGTGGAAGAGGTGGGTGGCCACCAATATCCACCTAGATTAGAGTGCCACATAAGTTTAGGGTGGGAGATAAGTTATGGTTTCATTTGTATAAATAACACCTCTTAGATCCCATTGGAAGTAACCCCCCCTCCCCCCCGACTCTCCATTCTGATGTAGGCCTTACACCAACACAAAGGTTGTGGGTGAAGTTGCTTCTAAATCAAATATTCCATTTTCTTTGGCTTGAACCTTATATTTAATGTGGAGCTACTTCAACCATATTTCCCACCTCTCATAGGCACCTCATATTCCTACTTTGGCACACGTGTCTCACTAGGAGCCATATATTCAATAAAAGTTTCCCCACTTGACAAAGGAACTTGACACAAAATGGACCACTTATTCATAGGGGGGGGACAATTGATTCAATATAATACTAGTGACCACCCACTTTTTACATCGATTCAACATTCTATATCTTGGTATTTATATTATAGTGTTTTAGACCTCAAACTTCTGGTGCCCTTTTTGGGAATTTCCCTTGCATTTTTGGCATTTTTCATAGGCTAAAGACACAAAGTATGGATTGTAATGGTCCAATAAATGTTGTAAATGGAGTTTGCATGCAAAATTTGTAGCCTCAGGAAGTTGATATATCAATTAGCCTCTTTGGGCCCACATTTTTATTGGCAAATCATTTCCTAGGGCTAGGGCTTTTGATTTTAGGGTTTTTGCATCTTAGGACATCATAATTTATGTTCAAAGGTGAAAAAATTGTATACAAGATGCATGCATATATCCAGATTCTCCTGATCTAAAAATATTTATCTTTTTTCTAAATACAAAATCCTTACACTGTTAATCTTTTGTGGAAATTAAAATCAATTGCAAACACATGAAGCATTAAAAACAATCGCACATAACACAGCTGTTTAACTGGAAAGCCTGAAGCTAAAAACCCCAACTACCATATATTATGTATCATGGAGATCATGTAACAATCTCATACAAAGCTTAGTACATCAAGCTCTCAGTACAATCAATCATCACACACTAACATGAAGAAATCTACAAATCCATGCACTGATTTCTTGTTTCCTGATAGCTTGCCTCCACTATGCAATCCCTGCTGAAGAATAGCTCTGAATGAATTCGAATTACCCTTGCCTTGACTGCACAATCCTCATTGGAAAATCTGTTGGAAATGTTGTCATTGATGGTAAAGGAGCACAAAGGAGCAGCACCTGAACCAGCAATAAGGCAAAGTAGAAGACAGGGAACAGAGGCAGCAAAGAGGTAGCAGAGGCAGCAAAAAGAGAAGTAAGGAGCAGCATAAACCTAGGGAAGAGTTAGGGACAAAGTAATGTAGCAGAAAGCCATCAGATTGAAGATTTGGCCAGCTAAAGTTTTTGAAGTGAGCTCATGAAGAACCTGTATGGTTAAATCAGTGTTAAGGACTTGATAGATGAATGTGTGTGAACCTACGCTCTCTACGTATAATTCGAAGGTGTTTAGTCTATATGAGAATCTGAGGAAGGTCGATTTATTATTGATGGTTATAATACAGGGAAGGATTTCTATATGCGCCTATGTAGAATTAAATTAATTGCGTTCATGTTCTCTATTGAAAGCGTATGATACCTTGTGTTAAGTAACTATGAATAGAAGTGAGTCGTTGGTAATTGCAGTATGAACCAAGAGACTGTGTTGAGGAATTGCACATGAAAGGTGGAGGAACATGAGCGCAACGGAATAGGGCGTTGATGAACAGAACCTTGGAAGCACAAAGTAATGGAGCCGTGCGTTATACATATTGTAGGACCGTGTTGAAACCCAAAAGGAGCGGAACACACAAAAGTGCGGAACAAGGCGAGGACGGAACCCGGAGTAAGCAATGGAACCACGAGGAGGAACAGTGAACAGTAACGGTGGTTTCTGGTATTCATCGCACCACCCTTATACGGAGAGTGGTATTAGAGGAGTTGCGAGCGATTCAATAGAAAGCTCAACGCGTGTCCCCGAGCGAAATAGGAAAACTACCGTTTAAAGTGCGCCATCGCACGTTATAGTTCGTACCAAGACGCCGAGCGATATTGTGATGAGCCGTTGATTTGGGAAGGGCCCATCGAACGGTGATCGCACGCTGGACTTGCCCGAAGTTTAATAAAAGAGCCCGGATCATATCGACAACAATCGACGGTGTAGATTCATTGCAGGTGAGGTCCGAAGCCAAGATTTATTATATGGTTATGTGTTTAAAACAGAGCATTGGATTTAATATAAAGTGCGAAAGATTATAACTTTAATCCTAAGGTTCGGAGATATATATATATATTATGAGGAAACCATGAGCATATAAGAATTTATTTATGTCAATATATATCGAATGTTGATGCGTTGGGGTTTAAGCCAAAGTCAAGGATACTATGCAGCATTTCGAAACACTGGGTAGAAAAATTTACAATATATTGGTATATTATGTTGTGAGCTAATATTACAGTTGTTCTAAATCAATAATATAAGTGCAAAGGCCCGAAAATTTGGAGATGCATGGTTATATGCATAGAAAAAAAAATGGGTTAAGTACTAAATTGAGTGCAGGTAATTTTATGTGCAAGTAAATTTTAATTATTTACATTGCCAGTCCAGAAAATGGAGTATTTAAATTGCCCAGATCGACAGTTGGATTGAATACAAATTTGTTGTATCCATTTCATATGCACACAGAAAAAGGAAGTATGAGGCCTGACAGAGGTAAACGAAATTTGTAGAGTTGAAGAGATGTACAGCAAAGGGATTCAAAAAGTGCAGTGAACAAGTGAAATATACAGATGACAGTAAACAAAGAGAATGCAAAACAGTTTCTTAAACAGCAGTAGAAAAAGACAAAATCCAGTAAAGCCAAAGTTCAGAAGAAGAGCTGAGTGATATTGAAATTTGTAACTGAAAATGTAAATATTTTTGTTGTTTATATTGTTTGTGATGCAAAGGCAAGTATCCTAAGGAAAAGAAAAAAATCCCATTGTAGCATGGAAATTTGTACATATTGTTATAATTTTAAAAATGAGTTGGATAATGGAATGAGAAGACAAAAGCCAAAGAGTCATGATTGTTCACTCCAAATTATTTATGAAATACAAACAGTCATGTGAGGAACTCTATATATAATATCACATTGATATGCACAAGAGAGGTTAGAGAGAGCAAATATAGAGAAGGCAGAGTATAGAAGTGTAAGGCAGAGAAGATTAAGAAAATAAGAGCAGAAAGAGAAGCTACAGAATAGAGCTGATATCTGAGGTAAATCAACAAACATTCAGTTTGAAAATTTGAGGAAGTTGGAGCTTCCCTATCAAGTTGCAGCTTGATAGCTGTCAGTTGTAGCTGACTGAGGCTGGAGCCTCCTGTAGGTTGGTGCCTGCAGAAAATTGAAGGGAATTGGTGCTTCCTTGCAAGTTGTATCTTGCAGAATTGAGGTTGGAGCCTCCTGTAGGTTGGGGCCTATAGAAAAACAGTGGTGAGAGGGAGTTGGAGCTTGCCTTTGCATCACAACAATAATAAGATGTGGTTTTCTCCCTTTATGGGTTTCCACTTATATCTGGTGTCTCTATGCATGATGTTTATGTGTTGATCTGATTTATATCATCTGCTTAATACCTGCTGCTCTCATATTAAGTCTACTGTTATATCATATTAATACTTGCTGCTCACATTCTAAGATTACTCATATTTTAAGTTGGACATGAAATGAAAGTGTAAATAAGTTTTAATGAAAAGTTGTAAAATTCCATGAATATGTTAAACTGATTCACCCCCCCCCCTCTCAGTTTAACTAAGGATTCAACAATTGGTATCGGAGCAGGTTCCTTAATACCAGTCTAACAGTTGAAAGGAGATCCTAGGTTCCCAAGATGGCTAGTAAAGAAGGATGCTCAACCAACAAAGCCCCTTTCTTCACTGGTGAAAATTATGCTTTCTGGAAAATCAGAATGAGGACATACATAATGTCTCTAGGAATAGAAGTCTAGGCTGCAGTGGAATTAGGATATGCCCCAAAGGCAACTGACACAGAGAAAGAAACAAAAAAAGATTTTGTGGCTAATACAAAAGCCATGAATGCCATCTTGAATGGATTATGTGAAGCAGAGTTTATTAAAGTAATGCACAAAGACTCTGCCAAAGAAATATGGGATACTCTTGAGAACATACATGAGGGAGACAATAAAGTAAAGACTACCAAACTTCAAGTCTATAGAGCCCCGTTTGAGAACGTAAAAATGAATGATGATGAAGACATTGCTAGTTTCTTCCTGAAAGCTGCAAAAATTATTAACAATATGAAAGCTCTTGGAGAAAAAATGCCAGAAAGTATAACTGTGCAAAAGATTCTAAGATCTCTTCCATCCAGGTTTAATCCAAAGTTGTCTGCAATAGAAGAAATAGCTTATTGGGAGACCTTGACCATGAACCAGCTACTTGGAAATCTAACAGCCTATGAAATGAGGCTCCCACAGAAGAAGCCAAGTACTAGGGAAGCAACCTTTAAAACAGAAAATAAGAAAGAAGAAGAGGGAGATATATGCTCTTGCTCGGATGAAGAGGAGGCAAAGTTTGTCAAGAAATTGGATAGAGGCTCAGGTAAATACAAAGGTAAACTCCCCTTCAAATGCTTTAACTATGGAAGAGTGGGACACTATGCTGCTAAGTGTCCTCACAAGAAAGTAAGGAATCAGGCTCAAGAGTCAGAGAAAAATAAATCAAAGAACTAGCAGAAAGGAAATAAGTTCAGCAGAAAATCCTTCTATGCTCAACAAGACAGCAGTACATCTGAAGATTCGGATGAATCCTCAAATGAAGAAGGAACCTCTGAATTCTTATTGATGGCCATAGAATAACTTGAAGGTCTCCTGCTAGAAGATGAAGAAGAAGAAGGTGAAGTCGACCTTGAGGGGGAGCTAAGAAGTGCTCTAGAAGAGATTGATAGACTCAAACTGAAATGTAGAAAACAAAAGGACATTCTCCTCAAATATGTACGAGAAGAACAGAATTCAGAAGTCCTTAAGCAGCTAAAAGTAGAGCTTGAAGAAGCCAAGAAGATAGAGGACATGTTACTTAAGAAAATCAAAGAAAAAACTCAAGAACAAGAAAAGTTGGAAGAAGAAGTAGTATGTCTCAGAAAGAAATTAGAAAATGCTCAAAGGAAAGTGGTTATAAACTCTTCCCAAAAAACAAGCTCCAGTAAGTTGAATGAAATTTTGGTTGCTCAAAGATCCCCTATGATAAAGACTGGAATAGGCCATGAAGGAGAATCAAGTAAAGGAAAATAAAAGGTTGACAGAGAGATTATTTTTGTAAAAGCAAAGAAGAATGATAAAGCAGCTCAAACAATTCCTACAAAAGAAGAAATCTGCAATAAGGAAGACAGAGATCATAAGAAACCACTAGTAGAAAAGAATGTAATAAATACTAAGACCCATGAATATGTAAAATTTGGAAACCATCAAAGGATATTCTTCCCTCCAATAAAGAATGCCACCTGTTATGTCTGCCATAAGCTGGGACACATTGCTGCATATTGTCATGCAAGGAGGAGTAATTCAAACCAACAAAAGATGCAAACATTGAAGAGACTGCCTCAAGCAAACAAATGGAAGAGACAACCTTACATCAGGTATGCAAATAGCTTCTATGGTTATTGCTTTTATTGTAAGGAATTTGGTCATAAAATCATTGAGTGTAGAAAGTATGGACAAAGATTGATGTTTCACACCTCAAGGAGATTTATGAATCAAAGAAATTCTGTTCATACTCATAATTCTATAAAAATTATGATCAAATGTTGTGTATGCAATCAAGTTGGACATATACCTTCCAAATGTCCTCTAAGAAGATATAGTTCATCTCCTCACAAAAGATACCAAACAAAAGGGTGCCTCTAGTGGATAAAGAAGGAGAATAAATGTGACTTGGCTCTAACTGCTCAAGACCTGAAAATCCAGTGGTACCTGGACAGTGGCTGCTCAAAACACATGACTAGAGACAAAAGCAAGTTTATAACTCTTGATGAAAAGAAATCTGGCAATGTTACTTTTGGCAATGATAAATCAGGTAATATTAAGGGAAAAGGCTCAGTCAGCATAGACAATGGCAGAGGAGGAAAGGCCCAAGATGCTATTTGTAGATGGGCTGAAAGCAATTTTACGAGTGTAGTGGATGTTTGTGAGAATTTGTGAAGTTCTTTAGAGCACAAGATTAGAAGAATTCGGATCAACCTGGCAGGAAGGAGCTAACGCTCAAGGTGTCGACAGTAATCTGTACATAGTGAAAGGGAGGATGAGCACGCCATCCTTAGCAAACTTGAGGAGTCATGGTTATGGCATAGGAGATTGGGACATCTAAACCGACCATATCATCGGAACTAAGTAAGAAGAAAGTTATCGAGAGATATACCTGAAATAAAAGGCCTTCAAATACCATATGCAAATCTTGTCAATTGAAATAGACTAGCACATCCTTTAGATCTAAAGATGATCTATCAACAAGAAGACCACTCCAGCTTGTGCACATGGACCTGTGTGGACCTGCTAGAACTAAGACACCAAGTGGAGAATCCTACTTCATGCTGATAATAGATGATTTCTCCAGAATGACATGGGTTGCTTTTCTCAAGAACAAATCAGAAGCACTGGAAAATTTTAAAATATTCAAAGAATTAGCAAAAAATCAAACTGGATGCAAACTAAAATGTATCAGATCAGACAGAGGAGGTGAATTCACAGATTATGACTTTGCAGACCTATGTAATGAACATGGGATAAAACAAAAATTTACTATTGCAGGGAAACCTAAGCAAAATGGAGTAGCAGAAAGACAAAACAGATATGTTCAACAAATTGCCAAAGCCATGATGCAAGAGAATAATATTGCTCAAACCTTTTGGGCAGAAGCAGTGCACACAGCAGTACATATCCTTAATAAAGCTCACTTAAGGCCAAGCAGTCACAAGACTCCCTACGAACTGTGGCATGGAAAGCCAGCTTCAATCAAACATTTCAGAATCTTTGGTAGCAAGTGTTACATAAAGAATAATGATGAAAATCTTGGAAAATTTGATGCAAGAGCAGATGAAGGAATATTTCTAGGATATGCATCCAAAAGCAAAGGGTACAGGTGCTACAACAAGACTCTTCGAAAAATAGTAGAAAGCATTGATGTGAGATTTGATGAAGAACTTCCAAACAATACAAGGGATACAGACTGCTGCAGTCCATCAGATAACCATGAAGAAGAAAACCAAGATGATGAGGAAACAAGCAAGACAACAGAAGATACAGAGTTGAGTTCTAAAGCTCCCTCAAGATATACTCAGAAGAACCATCCTAAAGATCAGATCATTGGAGACAAGAGAGTAGGGGTCCAAACAAGAAGGCAGCTAACAGAACAAACTGAAGAGGTATACATAGCCATGTTGTCACAAATAGAGCCAAAGAAATTCGAATAAGCCAGCAAAGACAAGTCTTGGGTAAAGGCAATGAATGAAGAATTGGACCAAATTGAAAAGAACAATACCTGGGAACTAGTTCCTAGACCAATTGAGAAAAATATCATTGGTTCAAAATGGGTATTCAAAAACAAAATGAATGAGCAAGGACAAGTAATCAGGAATAAAGCTAAGCTAGTCTGCAAAGGATACTCACAAATTGAAGGACTTGATTACGATGAAACATTTTCCCCTGTAGCCAGAATGGAAGCTATCAGAATGTTCCTGGCAACTGCATGCTACCAAAACTTCAAAGTATATCAAATGGATGTAAAATCTGCATTTCTGAATGGAGACTTAGAAGAATAAGTCTACATGGAAAAACCAGAAGGCTTCTCATTGACAGACAAAGAAGACTATGTGTGCAGACTGAAGAAGGCTCTATATGGACTGAAACAGGCTCCTCGTGCTTGGTACTCCATACTAGATAAATATTTGCAAAAACAAGGCTTTAAGAGAGGTGGAGTAGACAGCAATCTGTACATAAAAGCCCATGAAAATGAACTCCTGATTGTTGTAGTATATGTTGATGACATTATGTTTGGAAGCAACAGAGAAGAACTAGCAAAAGGATTTGCTGATGAGATGAAAACAGAGTTTGAGATGTCTATGATTGGAGAGCTCAGTTTCTACTTAGGACTTCAAATTCAGCAAAAGAACACAGGTACATTCATCTCACAGGAAAAATACTTGAATGAAATGTTGAAAAAGTTAAAAATGGAGGACTGCAAACCTGTGTCAACTCCCATGATCACGGGATGAAAGATGTGTGCTGATGATGGATCTGTTGATATAGATCAAAAACTCTACAGATCCATGATAGGAATTCTGTTGTATTTGACTGCATCAAGACCAAACATCATGCTAGCAGTAGGACTAGTGGCTAGATATCAAGCAGCACCTAAACAAAACCATCTTCTGGCAGTAAAAAGAATATTTAGATATCTACAAGGAACAACACAGTATGGACTTTGGTATCCTAAAGGAAAAAGCTTCACTTTGACAGCATACACAGATGCAGATTGGGCCAGCTGTGTGGATGACAGGAAAAGTACAAGTTGAGGTGAATTCTATCTAGGAGAAAGTCTGGTGGCATGGTTAAGCAAGAAACAAACATCTATCTCTCTATCTATAGCATAAGCAGAATATATAGCAGCAGCAACATGTTGTACACAAGTCATGTGGATGAAGCAAACCCTCCAAGACATGAAGGTAAGCATTGATGAACCTATCTCAATCAAATGTGATAATACAAGTGCTATAAGTATATCTAAAAATCCCATGCTTCACTCAAAAACTAAACATATCCCAATCAAGTATCATTTTCTCCGAGAATAAGTGGCTCAGGAGATAGTAAAGCTAGAATATGTACCAACAAAAGAACAGACAGCTGATATATTTACCAAACCTCTTGCTAGAGAAGCATTTGAATATTTGAGAGATAAACTAGGGGTAGTATCTGTAGATGCTACTCTCTGATATGAAGAGAAAGCACAGTTTCAAGGGGAGAACAGAAACAAAAATATCAATCCAGGGGGAGATCAGCCAGCAAGGAAAGCATGAAACAGGTCCTCAGGATTAAAGGAAAAAATCTACACTATGAGATGTGCAACCCCTTGCCATTGATGTCAAAGGGGGAGGAAGAGCATGCAAAGTGTATGAAAACAGAAAAAGTGTATTTCCATCAATGCCAAAGGGGGAGACTGTTGGAAATGTTTTCATTGATGGAAAAGGAGCACAAAGGAGCAGCACCTGAACTAGAAATAAGGCAAAGTAGAAGACAGGGAACAGAGGCAACAAAGAGGTAGCAGAGGCAGCAAAAAGAGAAGTAAGGAGCAGCATAAACCTGGGGAAGAGTTAGGGATAGAGTAATGTAGCAGAAGGCCATCAAATTGAAGATCTGGCCAGCTAGAAGTTTTTGAAGTGAGTGCATGAAGAACCTGTATGGTTAAATTCGTGTTAAGGACTTGATAGATGAATGTGTGTGAACCTACGCTCTCTACATATAATTCGAAGGTGTTTAGTCTGTATGAGAATCTGAGGAAGGTTGACTTATAGTTGATGGTTATAATACAGGGAAGGATTTCTATATGTGCCTGTGTAGAATTAAATTAATTGTGTTCATGTTCTCTATTGAAAGCATATGATACCTTGTGTTAAGGAACTATGAATAGAAGTGAGTCGTTGGTAATTGCAGTATGAACCAAGAGACTGTGTTGAACAAGGCGAGGACGGAACCCGGAGTAAGAAACGGAACCACGAGGAGGAACAGTGAACAGTAATGGTGGTTTCTGGTATTCATCGCACAACCCTTATATGGAGAGCGGTATTAGAGGAGTTGCGAGCGATTCCATAGAAAGCTCGATGCGTGTCCCCGAGCGAAATAGGAAAACCACCGTCTAAAGTGCACCATCACACGTTATAGTTCGTACCAAGACGCCAAGCGATATTGTGATGAGCTGTTTATTTTGGAAGGGCACATCGAACGGTGATCGCACGCTGGACTTGCCCGAAGTTTAATAAAAGAGCCTGGATCATATCGACAACGATCGATGGTGTATATTCATTGCAGGTGGGGTCCGGAGCCAAGATTTATTATACGGTTATGTGTTTAAAACAGAGCGTTGGATTTAATATAAAGTGCGAAGGATTATAACTTTAATCCTGAGGTTCAGATATATATATATATATATATATATATATATTATGAGGAAACCATGAGCATATAAGAATTTATTTATGTCAATATATATCGAATGTTGATGCGTTGGGGTTTAAGCCAAAGTCAAGGATACTATGCAGCATTTTCAAACAATGGGTAGAAAAATTTACTATATATTGGTATATTATGCTATGAGCTAATATTACAGTTGTTCTAAATCAAGAATATAAGTGCAAAGGCCCGAAAAGTTGGAGATGCATGGTTATATGCATAGAAAAAAAAAATTTGGGTTAAGTACTAAATTGAGTGCAGGTAATTTTATGTGCAAGTAAATTTTAATTATTTAAATTTCCAGTCCAGAAAATGGAGTATTGAAATTTCCCAGATCGACAGTTGGATTGAGTACAAATTTGCTGTATCCATTTCATATGCACACAGAAAAATGAAGTATGAGGCCTGACAGAGGTAAACGAAATTTGTAGAGTTGAAGAGATGTACAGAAAAGGGATTCAAAAAGTGCAGTGAACAGGTGAAATATACAGATGACAATAAACAAAGAGAATGCAAAACAGTTTCTTAAACAGCAGTAGAAAAAGACAAAATCCAGTAAAGCCAAAGTTCAAAAGAAGAGCTGAGTGATATTGAAATGTGTAACTGAAAATGTAAATATTTTTGTTGTTTATATTGTTTGTGATGCAAAGGCAAGTATCCTAAGGAAAAGACAAAATCCCACTGTAGCATGGAAATTTGTACATATTGTAGTAATTTTAAAAATGAGTTGGATAAAGGAATAAGAAGACAGAAGCCAAAGAGTCATGATCGTTCACTCCAAATTCTTTATGAAATACAAACAGTCATGTGAGGAACTCTATATATAATATCACATTGATATGCACAAGTGAGGTTAGAGAGAGAAAATATTTTGAAGGCAGAGTATAGAAGTGTAAAGCAGAGAAGATTAAGAAAAGAAGAGTAGAAAGAGAAGCTACAAAATAGAGCTGATATCTGAGGTAAATCAGCAAACATTCAGTTTGATAAACTGAGGAAATTGGAGCTTCCCTATCAAGTTGCAGCTTGATAGCTGTCACTTGTAGCTGACTGAGGTTGGAGCCTCCTGTAGGTTGGTGCCTGCAGAAAATTGAAGGGAGTTGGTGCTTCCTTGCAAGTTGTAGCTTGCAGAATTGAGGTAGGAGCCTCCTGTAGGTTGGTGCCTGCAGAAAAACAGTGGTGAGAGGGATTTGGAACTTGCCTTTGCATCACAACAATAATAAGATGTGGTTTTCTCCCTTTATGGGTTTCCACTTATATCCGGTGTCTCTGTGCATGATGTTTATGTGTTGATCTGATTTATATCATCTGCTTAATACCTGCTGCTCTCATATTAAGTCTACTGTTATATCATATTAATACTTGCTGCTCACATTCTAAGATTACTCATATTTTTAGTTGGACATGAAATGAAAGTGTAAATAAGTTTTAATGAAAAGTTGTAAAAGTCCATGAATATGTTAAACTGATTCACCCCCCCCCCCCCCCCCTCTCAGTTTAACTAAGGATTCAACAAACTCCAATGTGTGTGTGGTGCAATCAATGCATCACTATAGTCACAACGGATAGTCCATCTTTCCCTTTCACCTATCTCTCCACTGGGTCTCCACTGGAACTGGCATGCACTGTAGTTAACTACTGTATTGTTCAGTTGATTAATGAGTTATTATTTGTGAATTAAATTAAATAATTAATTCACTCCACTCTCACTAGTGTATCATTTAATTAGACTAGATACAACTAGCTCAACTAAGTTTAACTCCAATAATTGAGTTAAACTGAATAACAACTCCATGAACTAATATTCCAACTTTGTCATAACTTCACCACTTCAGTTCTAACTGAGTCCTCCATGCATGAACCACCAGTAAACCCTAGGAATTGCGTAATTCCTTCAACCCACTGATTTTCCAAATATTTTCATTGATTCTAAGTGCTCCAAGAGAATAAGTTGTTTATTGTCAGATTATTATTAAGAGCTAATAATAATCGACACTTCTATTTTTAGATCGACGATCTATAAATAGACTTCACCCAATATTCTAAAAACATAATTTCATCTATTTTTCCAACTTTACCAACCATCCACAAATAGCATCCTGCAACTTCTGAAATATGATTACCATGTCTAAAAATAGACAGTCTAAAAATAGACTTGCGCCAAAAATAGCCTGCGGGCCCACTTAGTGAAGGCGAATCTTTTCACTAAGCTCATCATCCTGTTGAATCTCAACACTCCCTCTCAATAAGATAGGGATTATCTTCACCCCGATCCTACCTCTATAGTATTCGAATTTGCTCCTGCCAAGCGCCTTCATCAGAATATCTGCATCCTAATCTTCCGTAGCAACATGATCTTCCGTTGCACACAATCTCTGATATGATGATACCGGATATCAATATGTTTAGATATATCATGAAACACAGGATTAATCAATAGTTTAATGCAACTCTGATTATCACAATGTATCATTGTAGGATCTAAATGTGAACCGAACAAACCGACCAGGATCTTCCTCATCCAGATAGCCTCACATGCAGCTTGAATTGCTACCATGTATTTTTCTTCCACTAAACTGAGTGCCACGAATCTTTGTTTCCTGCTATACCAAGAAACTGTTGTAGATCCGATACTGAAAATCCGTCCTGATGTGCTCTTTCTGTATGTTGGTTTGCCTGCCCAATCTGCATCCGTGAAGCCATGCAACTTCACCTCATCCGTTTGTTTGTACCATAAGCCATACTCAGATGTGCCCCTAAGATGTCTCAGGACATGCTTGTCTGCCTTCCAAAAGAGCTTGGTAGGCTTAACCATCGCTTGTGAAAGCTGGTTCACCGCATAGAATATGTCTGGTCTTGTATTAACTAAATACATGAGCGAACCCACCAATTGTCGATAAACAATGGCATCCACTACCTTTGCCGATGTAGCATCCCCTTTCCTCCAATTTCCTGGAAGAGGAGTGTCGATAAGCTTGCAGCCTTGCATGTGAAACTTCTCCAGTATCTCCTGAGCATACTTGCCTTGAGACACAAATAGTTCACCTTCACACTACCATATTTCCAATCCAAGGAAATAATGAAGGAGGCCCAAATCCTTCATCTCAAACTCCTTTGCAAGATCTGCCTTGCATGAGTTATCAACTTCTCATCACCCGTTAGTATTAAATCATCAACATAAATAACAATGATTAAAAGCTTACCCTCCACCAAAATTTGGTATAGGTTTTCATCCGCCTCACTCTTGGTGAAGCCAAGTCCAGTAAAATAGTTGTCGATCCAAGTGTACCGAGCATGTGTTGCTTGCTTCAACCCATACAACACTCTTTTGAGCCTGCACACACGCGACTCGTTGTTGAAGATCTCAAATCCTTCAAGTTGCTCAATGTACACCTCTTCCTTAATGATCCCATTAAGGAACGCAGTCTTCACATCCATATGATGAATGTGCCAACCCATCTGCGCTGTGGGAGAAAGGATGATACTTACGGAAGAATACCATGCGACAGGAGCAAAGGTTTCTTCATAATCAATCCCCTCGATCTGTGAGAAGCCCCAGGCAACAAATCTTGCCTTATACTTCTCGACGCTCCCATTAGTAGCTTGCTTTACCTTGTAGATCCATCTTGATCCTACAACTGATTTTCCCACCGGCCTTGGAACAATCTCCCAAGCACTATTTCTGACAATCGTGTCATACTCATCCACCATGGCATCTACCCATGTGGGCTCCTGCACTGCTTCTTCAAAAGAAGATGGCTTTGTCACGATACACTTGCTCATAAGAGCCATGTATCCAGTAAATCGGTCAGGTGACTGTCTCTATCTGCGTTGTGATGTAGGGACTCCTACATTCTGTGCCACATCAAGCTTCAGTCTCTCAGCTTCTGTGGTCCGCTTTCTTCCTTGTCTGATGTTTGGTTTTGCATGAGTGGACTCCTCCACTCCATGAATCTCCTCCTGTGGTTGATCCACATCTAGAGGCTCATATTTGGGAACTATAAGTTCCTCCTCTGCATGCAAGTGTAGCTCCCTCTCAAGCGACAACTTCATGGCTTTCACCTCATTGAATTTTATATCCTGTCGCACCACAATTATTCGACTCTCTGGAAAATACACATGATAATTATGGGGTGTTTCTGTGTACCCCAAAAATATCCCAACTTCTGCAGTCGGCTCCAGCTTCTTCCTGGCGTCCTTTTTCACATGAATGTAAACAGATGAGCCAAAAATCTTCAAATGAGAAATATCAAGCTTCTTACTAGTAAAAGCTTCTTCAGGTGTACTCATGCCAAGTACTCTATGAGGACAACGGTTTTGCACATAAACCGTAGTGTTGCATGCTTCTGCCCATAAGTGCATTGGTTGGCCCTGGTCATGCAACATCGCTCGTGCAGCACCCACGATCGTTCTGTTCTTCCTCTCCGTGACCCCATTCTGCTGTGGGTTATGAGGCGCTATGAGTTCTCTTCTAATTCCTTCTTTGCTACAGAAGTCTTTGAATTCTCCTGAGATGTATTCACCACCATTATCAATCAGTAGAGCTTTCACTTGCTTCCCCAACTCCTTCGCCACCAATGCTTTGAACTCACAGAACTTTGAGAACGTTTCGCTCTTCTTATGCATGAAGAATATCTAGCATCTACGATAATATTCATCAACAAATATAACATAATACCTTTGTTTTGTTGTTGAAGAAATCGAGAAAGGTCTGTACACGTCTGTGTGAATTCTCTCCAGGATCACCGAAGCACGGTTCTCCTTCTCATGAAAGGTGGTCTTCACAAACTTACCCATAGTACATCCCTTGCACTGATCTGACTGTGCAAGAGTACACTTGGGAAGTCTAGTATAAATCTGCTGCAAAATCTTCAAAGCGCCATGGTGAAGATGGCCCAATCTCCTGTGTCATAATTCACCCTCATCCCGGCTCACTACTTCTTCTGCTTCTCCCACCATTGCAGTGCAGCCATCTACCTCCAGCTTGTATATATTCTTAACTTGAATCCCTATCCTCTTGTTTTGACCCGTTGTTTTATGTCGTGGGAAAGCTTTTCCATCACTAAAAACAACGTCATAACCTTTGTCTTCCAACATTGCGACCGAGACCAAGTTCTTCTTCAGATCTAGAACATGCATAACATCCTTCAACAAGAATGGATTACCGAACTCCCTCTCAAATTTAATGCTCCCAATGTTGGTCGCACTATATCGACCATCGTCGCCCATCTCTATATGCATCTGGAGGTCCTTCTCCTCCAAGTCACTAAAAAACTCCTTGTCTCCCGTCATATGGAAAGACGCACCACTATCAAGATACCACACCGATCCCATATAGCTTGAAACCAAGCATGCAATAAAAAAGAAATCAAGTTCAAATTGTGAGGCTAAGGCCTCGCCAGCTACAACTCTATTAGCCTTCTTGTTCTTCTTCTTCTGTGGGTAGTTAGTGGCGAAATGCCCATGTTCGTGACAGTGAAAACACTTCACTTTGGACAAATCCTGCTTCTTTCCTTTAGCATCAGATTTTGAAGGAAAATTCTTCCCCTTCCCTTTCCTTGCTTTGGCAGCCAAAGCACAATTCTCTTCATCTTCATTCTTTGATGAAGAGCCATCCCTGGTACCCCGCCTTATCTCCTCCTACACAAGATCCGACCAAACGCGCTCCCATCCCGGCAGTTTCTCCCGTCCATTGACAAAGTCTTCGTAGCTATTCCAACTCTTTGGAATCCCAAGAAGAGCCAAGCTCACCAAGTCTTAATCATCAACAATAATCCCCACACTTCCCATTTCATCCCTACATTGGACAAACTTCGTGAGATATTTTGGAATATTGTCGCCCTTCTCCATTTTTATTTTTTTGAGCTTGTCTTTCGGCTCCAACTTCCTCTGGTCGTTGTTTCTTTGGAAAAAATCTATCAAAGCCTTCCACATTAAGAATGGAGTGGATTTCCTGTGAATTATGGACACAATATTGTCCTTCACACCTTCCAACAGAATTCTTCTTGTCTTCGCTACCTTCTTTTTCCATGCATCAAGTAATGCAGCATCGCTAGATCCCAGCTTAGGAACATCGCTATCGATGAACTCCTTCAGTCCATTATCCTCTAGCACTACCTCCATCCTATCCTTCCAGGCTATGTAATTCAAGCTCCCATCAAGGGCATACTCAAATCGAAACCCATTGAAAGACATTTCAATGTATACTCAACTTCTGCACCAAGAATTTTCTGTAGCAAATTCAAATTGTCCACCAGCACAAACTCAACACTTCTTCACAATTGCAATCTTCAAGAATTAACACTACTCTGATACCGTGTAGAAATTATATACAAGATGCATGCATATATCCAGATTCTCCTGATCTAACAATATTTATCTTCTTGCTAAATACAGAATCCTTCCACTGTTATTCTTTTGCAGAAATTAAAATCAATTGCAAACACATGAAGAAATAAAAACAATCGCACATAACATAGTTTTTTAACGGGAAAGCCTGAAGCTAAAAACCCCAACTATCATATATTATGTATCATGGAGATCATGTAACAATCTCATACAAATCTTAGTACATCAAGCTCTCAGTACAATCAATCATCACAAACTAACATGAAGAAATCTGCAAATCCATGCACTGATTTCTTGCCACCTGATAGCCTGCCTCCACTGCGCAATCCCTGCTGAAGAATAGCTCTGAATGAATTCGAATTACCCTTACCTTGACTGTGTAATCCTCATTCGCAACTCCAATGTGTGTGTGGTGCAATCAATGCATCACTATAGTCACAACGGATATTCCATCTTGCCCTTTCACCTATCTCTCCACTGGGTCTCCACTGGAACTGACATGCACTGTAGTTAACTGTTGTATTGTTCAGTTGATTAATGAATTATTATTTGTGAATTAATTAACTAATTAATTCACTCCACTCTTACTAGTGTATACCATGTATAAATTATATATAAGATACATGTATATATCCAGATTCTCCCGATCTAACAATATTTTATCTTCTTGCTAAATACATAATCCTTTCACTGTTAATCTTTTGCAGAAATTAAAATCAATTGCAAACACATGAAGCAATAAAAAAAATAATCACACATAACACAGTTGTTTAACGGGAAATCCTGAAGTTGAAAACCCCAACTATCATATATTATGTATCATGGAGATCATGTAACAATTTCATACAAAGCTTAGTACATCAAGTCTCAGTACAATCAATCATCACACACTAATCAAAAGAAATCTGCAAATCCATGCACCGATTTCTTGCCACCTGCTATCCTGCATCCACTATGCAATCCCTGTTGAAGAATAGCTCTGAATGAATTCAAATTACCCTTGCCTTGACTTCACAATCCTCATTGGCAACTCCAATGTGTGTGTGGTGCAATCAATGCATCAATATAGTCACAACGGATAGTCCATCTTTCCCTTTAACCTATCTCTCCACTGGGTCTCCACTAGAACTGACATGCACTGTAGTTAACTGTTGTATTTTTCAGTTGATTAATTAGTTATTATTTGTGAATTACTTAACTAATTATTTCACTCCACTCTCACTAGTGTATCATTCAGTTAGACTAGATACAACTAGCTCAACTGAGTTTAACTCCAATAATTGAGTTAAATTGAATAACAACTCCATGAACTACTCTTCCAACTCTGTCATAGCTTTGCCACTTCAGTTCTAACTGAGTCCTCCATGCATGAACCACCAGTAAACCCTAGGAATTGCATAATTCCTTCAGCCCACTGATTTTCCAAATCTGTGGACTGAAACTAAGTGCTCCAAGAGAATAATTTGTTGTTTATTGTCGGATTATTATTAAGAGCTAATAATAATCGACACTTCTGTTTTTAGATCGACGATCTATAAATAGAAATCTCCCAATATTCTAAAAATAGAATTTCATCTATTTTTCCAACTTGACCAACCATCCACAAATAGCATCCTGCAACTTCTGAAATATGATCACCATGTCTAAAATAGACTTAAGCAAAAATAACTGCGGAGCCCTTAGTGAAGGCGACTCTTTTCACTAAAAAAGGGGTAGAGTACGTAAACCTTTGTATGGTTTAGTGGACTCACTTTCTTTGTCATACAAACAATGAGATCACAATAAAATCTCACTCTCTAGCTTAGCCATAAACTTAAAAATAGATTACTACTAATATATTACCCATATTAGCTCTATTTAACCTAGATTATCCTCAATATATATTTTCCTAATAGAAAATATATATAGACTAAATTTCTAACATTTTTAAGTACTAAAAATTCTACAACTTGTTTTGTTTTATTTATTTTTTCAATATGACAAAACATAGTATGCTAAACATTTGATCTTTGGTGGGTGTGTTAAGCATTTGAACTTTGATTTATCAATTGGAGGGAAAGCAAAGGCAAACGCAGGGAGAATCCTACAGGAAAAACAATGCAGTCTGTAGTTCCTAGAGATTTGGAGATTTGAGGGTTGAGCAGTTTTGGCCATTAATTTTTTTTGCGAAAACAAAGCTTTCAGAGATTATGTGCAGTGATGGTTTCTCGGGACCTTTAAACAGGTAGATTTGAGGGATTCTAGGTCGTTGTAAGTGCGACTTTAGGCATTCTATCGCGCTTCCTCGTGTTCTCAACTGTCTCCATTTACTGAAATGTGGATTCATTCATCTGAGATTTTGGGGATAGTGATATTATTGTAATAATTTTGGACTAGTGTTTTGTTTGGATATTCTGGTATATTTTGGAACGTAGATGGTCAGGTTAGATGCTAGAAGGTCCTTCAAACTGGGGCTGGCATGCCAAAAGCAGCAATGTCGCATGACCAAATAGTGAGGTGCTTCAAATTGTGGTTGGAATTCTAGTACCTGTTCTTTTTTCTTGTGAATTTTATCTAGAAGTTGTAATATGCTTGCAGGAAGCAGGGTTGTAGCTTACTTATGGAAAGAACTATTACTGAAGTTTCATAGTGTTCTTCTAAGTTTTTATATTATGTAATGCTTCATATGTAGGTTCTCTACTCGACTGTAATATTCCTAAAATTAGCATGCAACTAATAGGAATATTAAATTTTGACTCTTGCACTTAGTAGGTGAATAAATGGGGGAAAGAGACCCATATTTATCTTGTATTAGCATAAAAACCCTCTTGGTATGAAAAGGGGACATCCTAGTAGCTGGATTTTGCACTTTCCATGTATGAACAGGAAAAGAATCATGTTGATTCAGTCAAGTTGAATAAGTCAACAGCGCAGTATGGAGGAGCAGCCTTGATGGAGCTACAATGCAGTTTTAGAGGGAAAGTGATCATGTGGTGTTGGAAACCCTAATGGGTGGGACCCAAGGTGAGGAGGCTCACAAACCTTATAAGGAGGAAGATGGAATACATTTGAGGTGAGCTTATGGATTATTGATTTTGGTCTGCTTAGACTATTGAGCATTCTTCAGCTGTTGAGTTGAGCATGTAGTGTTGTTTAGCACAAGGCATTACTGCTTAGGGATTCCTTCTCCTTCCTTGAGAGGTCTCTTGGAGGAGCACTGTTATTCATTTTCCCACATCTAGGTTTGAGGCCAAGCATCCTCCTTCAGCTACAGCATTATTCATGTAGCAAGGAACGTTGTGTTGCAGGGTGTTGCAGTGGGAGACTTACAACACCAACTCCTGAGCTTATCTTTCAGAGGAGGGAGCTCCCCTTGCTTTTCAAGATCTGTACAGGAGATTTCTGAGCATATTGTACATCTTGGCATGTGGCTAGAGCTTTCTACATCATCTACTATGCATTCATTTGCAGAAACTATGTTATTTTCCCCAGTGTTGCAGTAGCAGGGTCAAGACCCTTGATCCTGAGCTAGTTTCTTGGAAGAAGGGCCAACCCTTCTCCCGGAAGACTTTTTATAGCATTCTTCTTCTATTATTTGTATATTTCAGCTATATTTATATATATCTGCAGTATAACATCATTTTCTAGATCTAGATCTGCAGATCTGCTCTTTTATACATTGTATTTTCTTGAAACCCTTGCCGAATTATTCTTATTTTGTATAAAGAAGAAGGAATCTCCATTTTCTCAACCATTGGATACTTGTAGACTCCAGATATATTATTTCTCATTATTTTCTGCATAAATCCTTGATGAAATAACGCTATACATGATTCAATCCTTTCTGTATGAGTTAAGCTATGGGGTTTGGGCTTGTTTGAGTCAAATTGGCTTTGGGAGATCTGTTTATGTTGGCTAGAGGGATTTGTTTCTGCTCCAATTCTAGATGGGAGTTGTATATTGTATAAAATAAGGGATCCAAGTCCCATTTTTCACTTTTATTGCGTTATTTGCTGCAAACTACATTTTCTTTGCAAGGGCTAGTGAAATTCCTGAGTTGGGAATATTGTAAGATATTCCCAATACTGCTTATTTTCCCTATTTTTGGATATTAAAATGGTATCAAAGCTTCCATCTTGGCTCAACCTATGGATTTCAGATCCAATCCAGAAGATATGATTAAGAGGAGATCAGAATGATGGAGAAGATGAGATTACTCTCATCAATTTTCAGATCTAAGAAGAGCCTCTCCAAGGAGGTCAAACATATGAAAGAATAAATATGCATTGAAAATCCAAGAGGGTTTCAAGGAGGAGAAAGCTGCAGTGATACCTCTAGAATGTTTCAAGAGAAAGAAGAAGACTCATGCACTTCCTATTCTCATAGAGGGAGTGAAGAGCAAGAAGACCACTTAGAACATGAAATCCTGAGTGGATATTTGGCAGAGTACAAGTGTCAACCTAGGGATTTCAAAGAGACCCTATATATTCCTCAGTTTATCCAACTGAAAGAAGAAACGAAACCATGCAGCAATAGGATGGTGAAGGGTAATAGGTTTCTATTTTTCACTTTCGATGGGTCACCCATATGTACAGCAAGACTTTGGGTGATGAAGTTAGAAGCATTTGTCCTACTACATCCAGTAGTGGAAAAAGAGGCTGTGGAGATCTCAGAACTGCACTTGGAGGGTAAGGAAAGCACTTGGTGGTTCAGCCATGTGATTCATGCAAGAGTATCTACTTTTGCAGATTTCACTCAAAGGGTGATCAGAAGATTTGACATTGAGAGATCAGAGAAGAAGGAGTCTGCATCCCCACTTGAGGAGGCTTTTATCAGCGTTGTCACATTCATGAGGGGGAATCCATCCATATCAGCAGTTGGATCAGCCAACACATTGAAGGGAGGAACTCTGGCAGCCATACAAGATGTTCCCAAGACTCACCAAGGTATGCATATATTTCCATTTCCTATCATTGCAGAAAATCTTATGGGAAACCTTGGAAATTTGTCTCCATATAGTCAAGGATAAAAACACATTGCTGATGTGGAGCAACGAGCTTACATAGCGCTATGCAACTTTGGCTTGATCAAAGAAGGGATAAACATTCATTTCATTGCACCCTTATTGAGTTGCATGTAGCATGAGGGGTTAGGGTACAAGATTTTGGAGGGCATAATGAGTGGTGTGCCACTTTCTGATGATGTTTTACCTTCAGCGCACTTGGATTCTTCTGGATTCAAGAGGATCATTGATGAGAGGTCTTCTCTAAAATATCTCCAAGGGGTTACATCAACTTCCCATGAGGTGTAAGGAGAAATATCTGCTTTGGCAGATTGGTAGTCTTCATTGGGAAGATACCAAGGGGGAGAATGATTGGAGGCATCCACATTTGGATGAATGGAAGTGGATGGAGAGAAATATGTTGGTGAGCCACTTGCAGATCTATGACACAGGGCAGCAAGAAGCAAATTTGTGCTGGCTACTCTTGAGAGAGTTTGGCCATCTTGGGTCATACCCTTTTTTAGGAGGTATGTGGTGGATGGAGGCAGGGATACAACAGCAGAAGACTTGTCTGTATGGGGCATCATACAAGACAACCATCATGATCTTACTCTATGGCTTGTATGAAGGAGAGATGAGGGAGCAACAAGAGTTGTTGTTGCTGTGGTTACACTTGGGAGAGTATGGGAAAGATTTTTCCCATACTTATCATGATATTTCCATAGAGGAGGAAGGCACATCCAAGGTGCAAGGAGGCTACCCTTCAGCATTAGAGGATCATGAGAGGCTTCCATATAGGAAGAAGATCCTCTCACCTAGTAGCATGGTAGTGGATGGCTTTGGCATATGGAATGTCAAAGGGAGGATTCATGGAGTGACAATAGCCTTATCACTAAGGCCTACATCACTGTCACTTGGGAGTATGCTTCTATTAATGGAGTGTTCCAAGGGGATTATGCATCCTCTCATTCTATAGACTTTTATGAGGATATTTTCACGGGAGGGCTCATTCATGGGCCTCACTTTCAGCTTACTCACCATGCATGGTAAGAAACAAATTTTTGTACTATTTGATTACTCCATTGAATATTTGTATCTTCTCACCATATATGGACAGTGCCTTGCTCCACAAGAGAGCAAGAGTATTTTTGGGTCTCATGGTCACTTTAGGGCCAATATTTGTAATGCTAGAATCCCATATATACATGATTTTGGGCAAGTGTATTGTTATTTTGATTATGTACAGATGATATCCATTGTTGCTTACTACCCCATGGTGGAGGAGCAAACATGCACAGCTTGTAACTTATTGAAGAACCACTTGCCACATGATATTCTCAAATAGCAGTTGGGGAAACTGCATAGTATTCACTTGGAGAACCATTTGTACCATCCAAACTTGCACATAACCTTCAGCATTTTTCTGATTTGGATGCCATATGGTGATGGGGTACCATTCATCTTGTATGGGATGGTTTGGATTAGCATGGCTCATGACATTGGAGAAAGGATCCTTGGAGATTCAATCTTCTTCTTGCCACTTGAGGGCAACCATGTTGCATCCCAAGATCAGCATGCCCTCTACACTTATCATAAGTGGAGAGGTTGGCAGTGTTGGATAGGCCTTCTTGCCTATCATGTTCATCTATTCAGCCCACCTACACTTTATGAGCCAAAGGTGGAGGGAATTTTTCATGAGTTTCCATGTTGGAGGGTGACTCATTTTATATGGATGATAGCTTGGGGGTGGAGGTTTCACTTGGGAATGAAAGTTTTCCAAGAATTTCAAACTCCATGCCTTGAGAGGACCTCTAGACAGCACATAGATTTCTCCTTGAGTATTTTACTTTCGCATGATGATAGCCACTTGGGATGTACACGAAATGCTAACTTATATTCTTGGGAGAGGCACTATGGAGTTTCATTGTTGAGACAACATCGTATTCTTTGGGAGAGCTCATCATATGAGGATGCTACAGGAGGAGGGGAGGATACTTTCCAGTTCTATCCTTGCATTTTCTTGAGGACAAGCAACATTTGGGAGGGGAGGACTATAATATTGCTAAAATTAGCATGCAGCTAATAGGAATATTAAATTTTGACTCTTGCACTTAGTAGGTGAATAAATGGGGGAAAGAGACCCATACTTATCTTGTATTAGCATAAAAACCCTCTTGGAATGAAAAGGGGACATCCTAGTAGCTATATTTTGTACTTTCCATGTATGAACAGGAAGAGAATCATGTTGATTCAGTCAAGTTGACTAACTCAACAGTGCAGTATGGAGGAACAGCCTTGATGGAGCTACAATGCAATTTTAGAGGGAAAGTGATCATGTGTTGTTGGAAACCCTAATGGGTGGGACCCAAGGTGAGGAGGCTCATAAACCTTATAAGGAGGAATATGGCAGACATTTGAGGTGAGATTATGGATTATTGATTTTGGTCTGCTTAGACTATTAAGCATTCTTCAGCTGTTGAGTTGAGTATGCAGTGTTGTTTAGCACAAGGCATTCATGCTTAGGGATTCCTTCTCCTTCCTTGAGAGGTCTCTTGAAGGAGCATTTTTATTCATTTTTCCACATCGAGGCTTGAGGCCAAGCATCCTCCTTTCAGCTACAACATTATTCCTGTAGCAGGGAACGTGGTGTTGCATGGTGTTGTAGTGGGAGACTTACAACACCAACTCCTGAGATTAAATTTCAGAGGAGGGGGCTCCCCTTGCTTTGCAAGAATTGTATAGGAGATTTCTGAGCATATTTTACATCTTGGCATGTGGCCAGAGATTTCTACATCATCTACTGCGTATTCATTTGTAGAAACTGCGTTATTTTCCCCAGTGTTGCAGTAGCAGGGTCAAGACCCTTGATCCTAAGCTAGTTTCTTGGAGGAAGGGCCAACCCTTCTCTCGGAAGGCTTTTTATAGAATTATTCTTCTGTTCTTTGTATATTTCAGCTATATTTATACAGAGTTGCAGTATAACTGCATTTTCTAGATTTAGATCTGCAGATCTGCTCTTTTATACATTGTATTTTCTTGAAACCCTTGTCGGGTTATTCTTATTGTCTATAAAGAGGAAGGAATATCCATTTTCTCAGCCACTGGATACTTGTAGACTCCAGATCTATTATTTCTCATTATTTTCTACATAAAACCTTGATTAAATAATTCTATACATGCTTCAGTCCTTTCTGTATGAGTTAAGCTATGGGGTTTGGGCTTGTTTGAGTCATATTGCTTTGGGATATTTTTTTATGTTGGCTAGAGGGATTTGTTTCTGCTCCAATTCTGGATGGGAGTTGTATATTGTATAAAATAAGGGATCCAAGTCCCATTATTCAATGTTATTGCGTTATTTGTTGGAAACTATGTTTTCTTTGCAGGGGCTGGTGAAATGCTTGAGTTGGGAATATTGTAAGATATTCCCAATACTGCTTATTTTCCCTATTTTGGGATATTACATCGACATGGAAGGAAAATGGCACTATTTTTTTCTCCATTGGCTATGATAAACAAGCTAAAATGTGGCCACTGCTGACTGGGGGTCAGCCAGTCTGTGGCTATGCATGATGCACCTATTAAGGAAGTTGCATGGATTCCAGCAATGAACTTGCTTGCAACTGGAATTTGGGACAAGACACTTAAGTATGTATATGATGGTTTTATTTGATTCCTTCTCTCTTTGCTTATTTATGTATGTTATGAGGTTGCTGTGACCTTATGAATTTTAAACCCATTGGAGCATAGTGCCAAAAATTTAATATCTTTTAGGCTTTGAGTCAAATAGAGACTTCTCATCTGGCCAATTTTTTTTTTAATTACACGAGATTAAAGGGAAAAAAAAGTTATATTGACCCAGGTCCTAGATTAACTACTCAACATTCTTCGCTTACTGCCATAGCCTTGTACCTATGCAAACCTTGTTAGAAACAAAGACACCTGCCTTTTAATTTGCATCAGCATTGTATCTGCAAATCTTCATATAAATTGTGTTGTCCATGGTGATAAATTTTAATGCTCGGATCTCCTGCTTGCAGCTGTCTATCACTCTCTCCTTTTATTCTATGCACTGTTCCACAGGTACAGGACCAAAATATGACTGGAACATTGACAACTTGAAGTTATTTAAGACTAAATCAACCTCTCCTTCAAACTTGAAGAAAAATTTGAAAGCTTCCTGAGCCTTTTTCTCCAATGCTCTAGCCCTGTCAAGACATTTACATGCATCAGAAAAACACATTATTTTCTCCAAGTCATTGAGTTGAGGAATGTCTACCCCCTCATCAGGATGTTGTATTTTCCATTGAATGATTTCATCTAACATAATTATAATATTCTCCAATTCTTCCTTGACAGGCCTCATCCTCTTTATATAATCATCAACCTTAAGAGTTTTATCTTTGATGCCCTGAATGCTCCTATAGAATTATTTTTGAACCATACTCAGTTCCTCTTGGATCTCAAGTGATTTCCCTTTGAACTATTTAATTGAGTCTATCTCACCTTGCTGCTAGAATTATAGCTCTGTAATTCTTTTCTCAGCAGCACTGAGTTCCAATTGAGCATCATAGACCTTTCTCTTCAGCTTGGAAACATTATCATTTGTTGCTTGGGCCATAGTAATATAGGCAGCTACAGTCATCTCTGGATCAGCTTTTGTTTCATGAATGAGAACCTCCTCAGTGAAAATCGCTCTCCCAACCTTATATCCTTTTTGGAAACTCTCATGTTGACTTTGTTCTTCTTGTATTCATAATTGAATGCTTTCAATACCACTACTGGGTCAGCCACGGTCATCAGGAAAAATTTCTCCTTCTCCATTTCTTCAATCTGAAATGGTTCCACTGGAGACTGAGGATTGGGGTTTATATTTAGAGATGATGGAATGTCAAGGTGTTCAATCCTTTTATCTTTCCACATCGCTTATTCCTTCTTCTTTTGGGGTTCCTCATCTCTTTTCCTTTGAAGCTCTGCATCACTTTTCCTTTGTTTTTCCTACTGCTTAACTCTTTGTTCGGTTTCCAAAGCCAATTGTTTCACCAGGTCATCTTGTTCTGCTTTCCTTCTCTGTTATTCTTCCTCCTTCACTTCTTTCTCTTCTCCAATCCTCCTCTTGAGTCTATGTGCTTCTTCTTCCAATGCTTCCTTCATCTCTTTCACCTATTCCAATGCCCTCTGGAGCTTTTCAACTTCTTCCTGGAGGTTGAAATAGGTGAAGCATGGGTATGTTCGACCTTCTTCTAAGGTCCTTAACTTAGATTTTCTTTAACCTCAGATGGATAAATAAGTCTCTTGAAGATTTCCTCATCAGTATCCCTCTCATGAGTATAAGACTACATTTGGTTGACAACAACACAATGACTAATAATCACAGCTTTAGGATCATGACTCCTGAATATTATCTCTCCAAAATGATATGATTCAATTTCATTGGACTATTTCATGGCTTGGTTGGTGCCATAAACTCCATATTATATGATCTTCATAGGAAACTTAGGCCATATTGACCTCTTTTCCCTCTTAAGAGTACATGTCACTCTATGAGAAAATGTCTGATATAATATTTCCAACAGAACCACTCTGTTCGAAGCATATAAAGGTAGCAGACGAGGAGCTCTCGATGCACCATATGGCATAAACTATGATGTAGATTCCCTTTTCATGCAAATACCAGTCTCCAATGCCTCCTATGACTGCATGTTCTTGTTCCGAGAGGCATGGACACTCTTTCTCAAATAACAAAGAGTACACTGGAGCAATAAAATGGTTGCATATTCTTGTCATCTCTGATTTATGCTTGTAATCCCATAAGAGCTTGCATTAAACATGTACTAGAGGAAAAGACTTGGACCATTTCCATTCTAGTTTCAGAAATTCATTTTCTGAACAAATGGATTCCAAAAGGTAGATGGACATAAAGTAACTAGTAGGCTTGGCACTCTTCACTTCCCTGAAATCTTTATATAATGAAGGGGACATGATTTCACTCCAATTGAATGATGGCCCATGAGTAAAAATTTCATTCACCATAGGCACCCACGATTCATGAAACATGGTTCCATCCTTTTCTCCATACAGTCTGGCCAGCATCAACATGACTATTCTGAAATGATGCTTCAATCTAGCAGTTGGATACACCTTTGATATCCTGTTCTTAAAGCTTTTAGCATAAAACCACCATTTTCTAGTAGCATTCTAGGAGGTACCTCATCCATATCCCTTTTCACCCATTCCTTAGATAAACATACTTGAGGCTCTGGGGGGAACTTTCTTGACAATATGTTGAAGGTCTGGTAGCCTCCAACTGGGCTCTGGTGCTGGTTTAGGATCCATCTATTGGACAAGTCCACCTGGCCTATGAGCCAGGAGATTACCTCCACACAAGGAAGAACAAGAGATATGGAAGAAATCTTATGGAAGCATGATTTGGTCACATTCTTGTAAATGTTGATACTGAGGTCATGTTCAGGATCATTGTGGATGAGTTCTGAGAAAACCCCTGAGCTAAACATTTGATAAACTCTTCCCCGCGGGAAATAATTCTCATTTCTTATCTTGCATTCTGTGTCCCCCATGATTAAAGGATGATTTTTAGGAATCACCACCTCTAAATATTTATTTTTTCAAATTCTATTTGCATCTATCTTCATCCTTTTGACTTTCTTATCAATTCTTACACTAACTCAATACAAGAAGCTTAATGTTGTACAGGTTGTTCTACTCTATTCATAGTACAGATACAGTAAATTCATAATTATACATAATATACTTGTTCTTGATTACGGAACACACTTAGCTGATAAAACAAACCAGTATTTGACATGGAATTCGATCTACAGGTTGTTTTACATTACTCTGCATAACAAGCAGTTGAATTGATTATGAAATAAACCACATGTTTGATTTCACTATGTATTGGTTTCACTTACCACCAAATGATAAGTTGTTGTATAAATTATGCCTGTTATAACTCCATTGCTTACACTATTCACATAATAGAAGTAATCAGCTTAGCTTTCTCTTGTTTCCATTGTTATAGTAGACTCAACATAAGTAGAACTGTAAACAAACTAGAGTTAAGTTGTTATGAATACTAATGGTAACCACGCTCAAACAGATTGACTTGTATTACATAGATCACAAAGCTTGATCAATACTACTACCTTATTCTAGTTATATTGATGGGCATTATTCTATAAACCATGTATTAGGGAAATGCTTATTATGTTCCCTTAGTGTAATTAGGTTACATGTATTTGTTACACTGGATACTGAATATTTAGGCATATAACATAACAACAAAACCAACACTCTACCTTGACTATGCGTCTAGTTGGCGTTATAAAACGACCCTCAAAACTCAAGCTACCCCCTTGACCTATGCCTTTCATAGTACTGCTATTGGATAAACCCAATTTTTACGTGCCTTTGCAAGGAGGGAATGACAGAGTAACTGGAAAATATGAAATAGCTCTACAACCTTTTAGTTCTCAATATTTATCTCCTTCATCACCTGCTTAACCCACTACATCAAACATTGGATCTAAGGTTGATCGTGTTAGAGACACAATCAACATTCACTGTGCATACAAGCCAGTTCTACCATATGAAGCAAGCGTTGATTGAACCAAGTGTAGTAAGGTCAATAGTTGTAGTTCAGTGTGAGTAGCAAGAGTGATAGCGGTAGTGGGTGGGATATCTTGTTTGAATACTATTGTTTGTGAGATTGCTTGAAGGGAGTTCTTATTCCCTTCTCCCTCAGGACGTTGGTTGTCGTGGGGACAAGACAACTTGTCAAAGTTATGTTGTCTAGGATCACCATACCCACTAGCTCTGAGAAGGTCCTTAAATAAAGGTGTATGTTTGGGTGGAGAACCTTCCTATCTGTTAGTAAGTGACTCTATCATAGAATAATATCATATACAAGGATATATCTCATGATATATGTAATTGCGCCTTTATTTTTGGCATCAAATCAAATGCGTTTCAATAGGTTCTTGAGCCCTAATATTTCCCCCCCACCGACACAGTCATAACTTCAGACCAAGTTGCTCAATTGACCATATGGTTTTAACGTGAAACTCATTCATATGGATGAGGGTTTCTCCACTAACACAAGGTTGGGGGGCGAGAAGCTCTTTCGATCAATTATTTTTTCAATTATTCGAGAGCGTAATTACATATATAATAGTAGCATTTTCTGCTAAAACGTAATTACGTATATAATAAATCATAATTACATCTATAATTAGGGCATAAATTCATAATTACAGATATAATATATGCAAGGACCAATGGAAAAATGAAAAATCATAATGACATATATATTAAGAAATGTTGAAGAAAAGAATCAGAAAAGCATAATTACATATATAATAAAGCATCGATCGAACTAAGAACTTTGACATAATGTTCACAAGAATCATCCTCTTTGGCATTGAAATCCACATGGGGGAAAAGGGCAAGAGGAATGGCCCCCTCCTAGAACAACAAAATTACTGTAAGAACTTAATTTTTCTAAAGTCAAACTCTTTGGGCAGAGGAGCAAGATAGTCTGCCCTCCCAGCTAGATCGTTGGGGTGACTCCATGAGAGGGAACCATTAGAGAATTGATTGGTTTGTTTGCTTATCGGTCAGAGCTATCTCTGATTTGAAATATTCCCCTACCTCTCCCCGAAAAGTGTGCAAGTGAGAGGCTTGAGGCTCTACAAGGAAGGCGATCAACCAGGCAACCACCTTACCAATCAATGCACGCATCTCACCCTCTAACATAAGCAGTAATATCAGCATGGCATGAGAGACAATAGGGGGCTGTAAAATCACCTCTACCAACATCGGTCGCCATAAAGGTACGAAGCATCGTACCTTCATATAAACAGATAGCATGGGCAAGGCAAATGATATTGGTAAAGTGGGCATAGCGGTAATAAACCTTGCCAATACCACCAATCCTTAGGACTATAAGATAAATTTAAATTCCACCAAAGAGTGAGCACAAAACAACCTTGTATCATAGCTAGGCACCCCCTTGATGACCCCCAAAATGAGGAGCATAAGGACTAAGGATAATGCCTAATGAGAAACGAATTTGATTAATGCGTAAAAAATTGGAATGAATCTTCACAAGAAGAGGAATTATTCAAGGAAAAGGAAGTATGATTCATATGATGTTGAGACAAGACAGGAAGAGGGTACTGTTGAATCTTTAATTAAACTGAGAGGGGGGGGGGGTGAATCAGTTTAATACATACATTAGCCTTTTAAAATTTTCACCAAAATTATTTACAGCTTAATATGTGAACAATCTTATTTGCAGCCAATATTAATTTATTGTGACACCATACTTATGTAGAAAGCAGCAAGCAATTAAGCAGATTTAAATAATCACATCAACACATAAGAAGCACACATAGAGACAACAGATGTAAGTGGAAACCCATAAAGGGAGAAAAACACATCTTATTATTGTTGTGATGCAAAGGCAAGCTCCAACTCCCTCTCACCACTGTTTTCTGTAGGCACCAACCTACAGGAGGCTCTATCCTCAATTCTGCAAGCTACAACTTGCAAGGAAGCACCAACTCCCTTCAATTTTATGCAGGCACCAACCTACAGGAGGCTCCAACCTCAGTCAGCTACAACTGACAGCTATCAAGCTGCAACTTGATAGGGAAGCTCCAACTTCCTCAATTTATCAAACTGAATGTTTGCTGATTTACCTCAGATATCAACTATGTTCTGTAGCTTTTCTTTCTGCTCTTCTTCTCTTAAGCTTCTCTGCCTCACTCTTCTGTATTCTGCCTTCTCTAAATTTACTCTCTCTAACACCTTTTTTTTTTTAATATCAAGATTATATTATTTATAGATTTCCTCTCATGACTGTTTGTATTCTACTTGGAATTTGAAATGGACAGTCATGTCTCTTTGCCTTCTGCCTTCTCACTCCTTTTATCTGCTTACTCAGGAATTATAACTGTAGGTGTCAATTTTAACATTACAGTGGGAGTTTTTTTTCCTCTCGGACACTTGCCAATGCATCACAAACAATAAAAATCAATTAAAACAATTACATTCGAATTACAAAATGAATTCGAGTTCAACTCATTTAGTCTTTTGGCTTTTCTTTGACTGTGCTTGTCTTTTCTGTGACTGTGTTTTAAATCTTTTCTGCTCTGTATCCTTTTCTGTCCTCTTCTGTGGTGTAATTGCTGCATACATGTAACAGTGCCTTTTAAATAAATAAAATGTAGTTGCAGACTTTTAAAACAGGGCAATTCCAATCCTTTTCGTGCCACGAGTGTCTTGTTGATGTGGCGAGTTTCGTAGGCCGGAACAAACATATATCACAATTGTATTACATTAATAATCGCCCTCCACCTTGAGCCGAGGCCCGTGGGTCCACAGACCACGCGGAATACTTTAATACCACCGCAACCATGTTATATCTATATATATAACAACGCCCTTTTATATATACATATAATGTAATTTCAACTCTCGGCATACATACAAACTTCCTTTTGAAATGACTTAAATCAATTCTCGACGTAATATAATAAAAATTCTTTAAGCATATAAGAACTCCTTTCAGGCCCACTTGCCATGCTTCTCGATGCAATGAGTCTCCTCCAATTGCGATTGATCGTTCCTGCTCCGATTGCGATTGATCGCTCCTGCTCCGATTGCGATTAATCGCAATCGCAACTTCAAATACTCTAATGCGATTGAATCACTTTTAAGTTCTTCCGATTGCGATTAATCGCAATTGAAAATTCCATTTGCATGTCCCGATGCTCCGCTTTGACTCCGATTGCGATTCAATCGGAAATCGCCAATCGCCTGAATTGATATCACTCAACTATTGCAACTCCAATGTGCTCCGATTGCGATTCAATCGGAAATCGCTAATCGCAGAAGTTGTATATCACTTGATTATCGCCGATTCCACAGCTCCGATCCGATTCAATCGGAAATCGGAAATCGCAACTGCAATGCGCTCTTCAATTTCAACCCTCCAAAGTTCCGATGCGATTCCAATCGTAAATCGCCAATCGGCAATTGAAATGCGCTTCCACCTTTGGACTCTTCACATTTCCGATCCGATTGGGGAGGGATCCCACGTTATAAAACTTTGTTTTATGCGCTCCATAATATATATGCCTTGGACCTTTGGTTCTTTTGTTTTCGGGATTAATAATATGAAACTTATAATAAAGCGCTCCTTATAATGTACATGCTTTGGACCTTTGCAACATATGTAATGCGCGGCATTTATATGTATTGTAATGGATATATATATATGTATCCTCCATCGGGGTAGGCGATTACCGGAATTTATGTGCCTTGCTGCTTGGGGTTAAGCGATTCCCTAAATATGGTTCTGTGCAATTCCCAGAATATTTGTGTTATGTATAACACCGGTTGGAGTGTGCGATTCCCATAATATGGTTCTGCATTATATGCGTAACGCCTGAATTGGGGTATGATTCTCGAAATTTTATAACTGCTCTGCCTCTGCCTCTACTACTTCTGTCGTTCTACCTCTGCTTCTGTCTCTGTGATAACGGTTCTGCCTCTATTATATTCGCTTCCTCTGCCTGAGTGCTTCCTCCTTTGCCTCCTTTGCCATCAATGACAACATTTCCAACAGTCTCCCCCTTTGGCATTGATGGCAATCCACTTTCTCTGTTTGCCTTCTCTTTCTCTTGTTGCTTGCTCTTCCTGTTTTCCTTCTCTTTCTCCTGTTGTTTGTTCTTCCTCCCCCTTTGACATCAATGGCAAAGGACGACGCCTCATCTCTCCGTATGGGCTTTGTTGTTGCATTTCCTTTCTCTGAGTTACGTTTAGGTCCTCTTCTGCTGAAATTGTACCATGCTTCTCCAGAGTGATGTATGAAACTTGTTGAGAGAACACTTTGGTATAGTGAGCCGATATACATTATCGAACTTGAGTATACATTTTGTCTCTGTCTGATATAGTGAGCCGATATATGTTCTATAGTTGTGTTTCATTTGTAGTGCCTGTAATCTGTGGTAGATTGCAGACAGAGATGATGTATGTAACGATTGAAAGGTCCTTGTTGCTTTTTCATGCTGAATGTTGATAATACTGAGATTATGATGATCCTGTGGACTTGTTTTATGCTTATCTTGCTGGCTGTTCTCCCCCTGGAATGATATTTTCGTTTTGTTCTCCCCCTGAGACTGTACTTTCTCTTCATATTAGAGAATAGTATCTACAGATACTACCCCTAGTCTGTCTCTCAAATATTCGAATGGTTCTCTGGCAAGTGGTTTAGTAAATATATTTGCTATCTGCTCTTTTGTTGGTACATACTCCAGTTTTACTATCTTCTGAGCCACTTGTTCCCGTAGAAAATTATACTTGATTGGAATATGTTTAGTTTTTTAGTGAAGCACAGGATTTTTAGATATACTTATAGCACTTGTATTATCACATTTAATTGAGATAGGTTCATCAATGCTTACCTTCATGTCTTGAAGAGTTTGCTTCATCCACATGATTTGTGTACAACATGCTGCTGCTACTATATATTCTGCTTCAGCTGTAGACAGGGATATAGATGTTTGTTTCTTGCTTAACCATGCCACCAAACTTTCTCCTAGATAGAATGCACCTCCACTTGTACTCTTTCTGTCATCCACACAGCTGGCCCAATCTACATCTGTGTATGCTGTCAAGGTGAAGCTTTTGTCTTTAGGATACCAAAGTCCATATTGTGTTGTTCCTTGTAGATATCTGAGTACTCTTTTTACTGCCAAAAGATGGTTTTGTTTAGGTGTTGCTTGATATCTTTCCACTAGTCCTACTGCTAGCATGATGTCTGGTCTTGATGCAGTAAGATACAATAGACTTCCAATCATGGATCTGTAGAGTTTTTGATCTACATCTGCAGTCCCATCATCAGCACACAGCTTGCATCCTGTGATCATGGGGGTTGTCATAGGTTTGCAATCCTCCATTTTGAATTTTTTCAGCATTTCTTTTAAGTATTTTTCTTGAGAGATGAATGTGCATGTGTTCTTTTGCTGAATTTGTAGTCCCAAGTAGAAACTGAGCTCTCCAATCATAGACATTTCAAACTCTGTTTTCATCTCATCAGCAAACCCTTTTGCTAGTTCATCTCTGTTTCTTCCAAACATAATGTCATCAACATATACTACAACAATCAGGAGTTCATTTTCATGGGTTTTTATGTATAGATTGTTGTCTACTCCACCTCTCTTAAAACCTTGTTTTTGCAAATATTTATCCAACCTTGAGTACCAAGCACGAGGAGCCCGTTTTAGTCCATATAGGGCCTTCTTCAGTCTACACACATAGTTTTCTTTGTCTGTCAATGCGAAGCCTTCTGGTTGTTCCATGTAGACTTCTTCTTCTAAGTCTCCATTCAAAAATGTAGATTTTACGTCCATTTGATATACTTTGAAGTTTTGGTAGCATGCAAATGCCAGGAACATTCTGATATCTTCCATTTTGGCTACAGGGGCAAATGTTTCATCGTAATCAAGTCCTTCGATTTGTGAATATCCTTTGCAAACCAGTCTGGCTTTATTCCTAATTACCTGTCCTTCCTCATTCATTTTATTTTTGAATACCCATTTTGAACCAATGATATTCTTCTCAATTGGTCTAGGTACTAGTTCCCAGGTATTGTTCTTTTCAATTTGGTCCAATTCTTCATTCATTGCTTTTACCCAAGACTTGTCCTTGCTGGCTTCTTCAAATTTCTTTGGCTCTATTTGTGATAGCATGGCTATGTATACTTCTTCAGTTTGTTCTGTTAGCTTCCTTCTTGTCTGGACCCCTGCTTTCTTATCTCCTATGATTTGAGCTTCAGGATGATTCTTCTGAGTATATCTTGAGGGAGCTTTAGAACTCAGCTATGTATCTTCTGTTGTCTTGCTTGTTTCCTCATCATTCTGATCTTCCTCTTCATGGTTGTCTGATGGACTGCAGCAGTCTGTTTTTCTTGTATTGTTTGGAAGTTCTTCATCAAATCTCACATCAATACATTCAACTATTTTCTGAAGAGTCTTGTTGTAGCACCTGTACCCTTTACTTTTGGATGCATACCCTAGAAATATCCCTTCATCGGCTCTTGCATCAAATTTTCCAAGATTTTCATCGTTATTCTTTATGTAACACTTGCTACCAAAGATCCTGAAATGTTTGATTGAAGCTGGCTTTCCATGCCACAATTCGTAGGGAGTCTCGTCACTGCTTGGCCTTAAGTGAGCTTTATTAAGGATATGTACTGTTGTGTGCACTGCTTCTACCCAGAAGTTTTGAGCAATATTATTCTCTTGCATCATGGCTCTGGCAATTTGTTGAACAGATCTATTTTGTCTTTCTGCAACTCCATTCTGCTGAGGTGTTCCTGCAATTGTAAACTGTTGTTTTATGCCATATTCATTACATAGATCTGCAAAGTCATAATCTGTGAATTCACCTCCTCTGTCCGATCTTATGAATTTTAGCTTGCACCCTGTCTGATTTTCTGCTAATGCTTTAAATATTTTTAATTTGTCCAGAGCTTCCGATTTGTTCTTGAGAAAAGCAACCCATGTCATTCTGGAGAAATCATCTATTATCAGCATGAAGTAGGATTCTCCACTTGGTGTTTTAGTTCTTGCAGGTCCACACAGATCCATATGCACAAGCTGAAGTGGTCTTCTTGTTGATAACTCCTCTTTGGTCTTAAAGGATGTGCGAGTCTATTTACCCAATTGACAAGATTTGCATATGGTATTAGATGGCTTCTTTATTTCTGGCATATCTCTGACAGATTTTTTCTTGCTTAGTCTGATGATGTGATCGAAGCTTAGATGTCCCAATATTTTATGCCATAACCATGACTCCTCAAGTTTGCTAAGATGACATGCTTCATCTTCCTCTTTCACGATGTAAACATTGCTCTCTGTTCGAACTCCTTTGAGCAGAGTCTTACTTGTGGTGCTTGATCTGACTTCACAATCCTGTGCTCTAAAAATAACTTCACACCCTTTGTCACACATCTAACTAACACTCAGTAAATTCGCTTTCAGCCCATCTACAAATAATACATCTTGGGCCTTTCCTCTGCCATTGTCTATGTTGACTGATCCTTTTCCCTTGATCTTGCCTGATTTATCATTGCCAAAAGTAACATTACCAGATTTCTTTTCATCAAGAGTTATAAACTTGCTTTTGTCTCCAGTCATGTGTTTTGAGCAACCACTGTCCAGGTACCACTGAATTTTCAGGTCTTGAGCAGTTAGAGCTAAGTCACACTTGTTCTCCTTCTTTATCCATTGGAGACATCCTTTTGTTTGGTATCTCTTGTGAGTTGATGAATCACATCCTTTCAAAGGGCATTTGGAAGGTATATGTCCAACTTGATCGCATATACAACATTTGATCATATTTTTTGCAAAATTATGAGTATGAAAAAAATTTCTTTGATTCATAAACCTCCTTGAGGTGTTGAACATCAATCTTTGTCCATACTTTCTACATTCAATAATTTTATGGCCAAATTCCTTACAATAAAAACAATAAACATAGAAATTATTTGCATACCTGATGTAAGGTCGTTTTCTCCATTTGTTTGTTTGAGACAGTCTCTTCACTGTTTACATCTTTTGCAGGTTTGAATTGCTCCTCCTTGCATAACAATATGCAGCAATGTGTCCCAGCTTATGGCAGACATAACAGGTGGCATTCTTCATAGGAGGGAAGAATCTCCTTTGATGGCTTCCAAATTTGACATACTCAGGAGCATATGGTCCTTTTTCTGTTATCTTAGTATTTATTGCATTCTTTGTTACTAGAGGTTTCTTCTGCTCTCTGTCAGCCTTATTACATGTTTCTTCTTTTGTAGGAATTGTCTGAGCTGCTTCATCAATCTTCTTTTCTTTTACAAAAATTATATTTTTGTTTTCCTTTTCTTTGCCTTTACTCGATTCTCCTTCATAGCCTATTCCTGTTTTTATCATTGGGGATCTTTGAGCAACTAGAATTTCATTCAACTTACTAGAGCTTGTTGTTTGAGAAGAGTTTATAACCACTTTCCTTTGAGCATTTTCTAGTTTCTTCCTAAGACATACTACTTCTTCTTCTAGTTTCTCTTGTTCTCTGGTTTTATCCTTGATTTGCTGAAGTAACATGTCTTCTATCTTCTTGGCTTCTTCAAGCTCTACCTTTAGCTACATGAGGACTTCTGAATTTTTTTATTCTTTCACATATTTGAGGAGGATCTCTTTTTGTTTTCTGCATTTTAGTTTGAGTCTGTCAATCTCCTCTAGTGCACTTCTTAGCTCCCCCTCAAGGTCGACTTCCCCTTCTTCTTCTTCATCTTCTAGTAGGAGTCCCTCAAGATCTTCTATGGCCATTAATAAAAATTCTGAGGTTCCTTCTTCACTTGAGGGTTCATCTGAATCTTCAGATGTACTGCTGTCTTGTTGAGCATAGAAGGATTTTATGTTGAACTTCTTTCGTTTCTGCCAGTTCTTTGATTTATTTCTCTCTGGCTCTTGAAGCTGATTCCTTAATTTCTTGTGAGGACACTTAGCAGCATAGTGTCCAACTCTTCCAAAGTTAAAGCATTTGAAAGTAAGTTTACCTTTGTATTTACCTGAGCCTCTATCCAGTTTCTTGACAAATTTTGCTTCTTCTTCATCTGAGCAAGAGCATATTTCTTCCTCTTCTTCTTTCTTCTTTTCTATTTTAAATGTTGCTTCCCTCGTACCTGTCTTCTTATGTGGGAGCCTCATTTCATAGGCTGTTAGATTTCCAAGTAGCTGGTTCATAGTCAAGGTCTCCCAATTAGTTGTTTCTTCTATTGCAGACACCTTTGGATTAAATCTGGATGGAAGAGATCTTAGAATCTTTTGTACAATTATACTTTCTGGCATTCTTTCTCCAAGAGCTTTCATATTGTTAATAATTTCTGCAGCTTTTAGGAAGAAACTGGCAATGTCTTCATCTCAATTCATTCTTAAGTTCTCAAACTGGGCTCTATAGACTTGAAATTGGTAGTCTTTACTTTCTTGTCTCCCTCATGTATGTTCTCAAGAGTATCCCATATTTCTTTGGCAGAGTTTTTGTGCATTACTTTAATAAAATCTGCTTCACACAATCCATTCAAGATGGCATTCATGGCTTTTGCATTAGCCACAAAATCTTGTTTTGTTTCTTTTTCTGTGTCAGTTGTCTTTGGAGCATATCCAAATTCCACAGCAGCCCAGATTTCTATTCCTAGAGACATTATGTATGTTCTCATTCTGATTTTCCAGAAAGCATAATTTTCACCAGTGAAGAAAGGGGCTTTATTGGTTGAGCATCCTTCTTTACTAGCCATCTTGGGAACCTAGGATCTCCTTTCAGTTGTTAGACTTGCACAAAGGAACCCGCTCTGATACCAATTGTTGAATCTTTAATTAAACTGAGAGGGGGGGGGGTGAATTAGTTTAATACATACATAAGCTTTTCAAAATTTTCACCAAATTTATTTACAGCTTAATTTGTGAACAATCTTAAAATGTTGCAGCCAATATTAAATTAATGTGACACCACACTTATGTTGAGAGCAGCAAACAATTAAGCAGATTGAAAGAATCACATCAACACATAAGAAACACACATAGAGACAGAAGATGTAAGTGGAAACCCATAAAGGGAGAAAACCACATCTTATTATTGTTGTGATGCAAAGGCAAGCTCCAACTCCCTCTCACCACTGTTTTCTGCAGGCACCAACCTACAGGAGGCTTTATCCTCAATTCTGCAAGCTACAACTTGCAAGGAAGCACCAACTCCCTTCAATTTTCTGCAGGCACCAACCTACAGGAGGCTCCAACCTCAGTCAGCTACAACCGACAGCTATCAAGCTGCAACTTGATAGGGAAGCTCCAACTTCCTCAATTTATCAAACTGAAAGTTTGCTGATTTACCTCAGATATCAGCCCTGTTCTATAGCTTCTCCTTCTGTTCTGCCTTTTTTTTTTTAATCTTCTCTGCCTCACTCTTCTATATTCTGCCTTCTCTTGATTTACTCTCTCTTTTCTTCCTTCTCTTGAATATCAAGATGATATTGTTTATAGATTTCCTCACATGACTATTTGTATTCTACTTGGAATTCGAAATGGACAGTCATGTCTCTTTGCCTTCTGCCTTCTCATCTCTTTTCAGCTCACTCAGAAAAATGTAACTGTAGGTGCTTATTTTAATATTACAGTGAGATATTTGTTCTCTTTTGGAGACTTGCCAATGCATCACAAACAATAAAAATCAATTAAAACAATTACATTCGAATTACAAAATGAATTCGAGTTCAACTCATTTAGTCTTTTGGCTTTTCTTTGACTGTGCTTGTCTTTTCTGTGACTGTGTTTTAACTCTTTTTTGCTCTGTATCCTTTTCTGTCCTCTTCTATGGTGTAATTGTTGCATACGTGTAACAGTGCCTTTTAAATAAATAAAATGTAGTTGCAGACTTTTAAAACAGGGCAATTCCAATCCTTTTCGTGCCACGAGTGTCTTGTTGATGTGGCGAGTTCCGTAGGCCGGAACAGACATATATCACAATTGTATTACATTAATAATCACCCTCCACCTTGAGCCGAGGCCCATGGGTCCACAGACCACGCGGCATACTTTAATACCACCGCAACCATGTTATATCTATATATATAACAGCGCCCTTTTATATATACATATAATGTAATTTCAACTCTCAGCATACATACAAACTTCCTTTTGAAATGAGTTAAATCAATTCTCGGCGTAATATAATAAAAATTCTTTAAGCATATAAGAACTCCTTTCGGGCCCACTTGCCACGCTTCTCGATGCAATGAGTCTCCTCCAATTGCGATTGATCGTTCCTGCTCTGATTGCGATTGATCGCTCCTGCTCCGATTGCGATTGATCGCAATCGCAACTTCAAATACTCTAATGCGATTGAATCACTTTTAAGTTCTTCCGATTGCGATTAATCGCAATCGCAAATTCCATTTGCATGTCCCGATGCTCCGCTTTGACTCCGATTGCGATTCAATCGGAAATTGCCAATCGCCTGAATTGATATCACTCAACTATTGCAACTCCAATGTGCTCCGATTGTGATTCAATCGGAAATCGCCAATCGCAGGAGTTGTATATCACTTGATTATCGCCGATTCCATAGCTCCGATCCGATTCAATCGGAAATCAGAAATCGCAACTGCAATGCGCTCTTCAATTTAAACCCTCCAAAGTTCTGATGCGATTCCAATCGAAAATCGCCAATCGGCAATTGCAATGTGCTTCCACCTTTGGACTCTTCACATTTCCGATCCGATTGGGGAGGGGTCCCACCTTATAAAACTTTGTTTTATGTGCTCCATAATATATATGCCTTGGACCTTTGGTTCTTTTGTTTTCGGGATTAATAATATGAAACTTATAATAAAGCGCTCCTTATAATGTACATGATTTGGACCTTTGCAACATATGTAATGTGCGGCATTTATATGTATTGTAATGGATATATATATATATGTATCCTCCATCGGGGTAGGCGATTCCTGGAATTTATGTGCCTTTCCGCTTGGGGTTAAGCGATTCCCATAATATGGTTCCTGGAATATTTGTGTTATGTATAACGCCGGTTGGAGTGTGCGATTCCCGGAATATGGTTCTGCATTATATGCGTAACACCCAGCTTGGGGTATGATTCTCGGAATTTTATAACTGCTCTGCCTCTGCCTCTGCTGCTTCTGTCGTTCTGCCTCTGCTTCTGTCTCTGTGATAATGGTTCTGCCTCTATTATATTCTCTTCCTCTGCCTTCATTTGCTTCTTTGTTGCCTCCATTGTATTCGTTGCTTCTTTTGTCTGTCTTTGCTTCAGCGCTGCCTCCTTTGCCTCCTTTTCCATCAATGACAACATTTCCAACAGGTACGGCTGCGTATATTGAGGTTACTATGCCGCGAAATCTGTTTTTCACACAAAGTGGATTTCGATGCATTGGTTTTGGCACAGAATTTTTTATTTCAATCAAACGATGGTAGGGCTGTGGAACGTGGATGGGGTTAGGGTTCCAACAATTGAGCTATATTATTCATGGATTGAAAGCCATTCAATCAGTAGGTAATTAGGTCAAGTTTCTTGCCTATATATTAGCTTTGGTATGGGGAGTATGTCTAAGTGGTTTATACCATCCCTAGGCATGGAAATTAGACAATGATGATTTGAAAGCACTGAGTGAGTAGAGCTTCACCCTTGCCTGATAGTAACATATCAAGATTAGTTAGGATGTTTCCCACACCCCCGTTTGAGTGAAGGAGCATCAGCTAGACCATCCAAAGTTGTTTATTCTAGGGTCTCCGAAATGAATTGTGTTCGCTTAAAAAAGAACTCTGTTGGTTGGGCTATTAGTTAGCCTTCTCCATCCCACACTAGCCATCCTATTGAACCCCCTATAAGAGGCAATAGTGATTTTTTCTTGTCATCATGCATTTTGATATGCATCATGTTATGTATTTAATACTAGATAATCCCTTTAGATATCATGATTGAATGGACCAACTTCTAGAAAAGCCTTTGAAAGTTTAAATCCCATTAATATTTGTGTTGGTTGATAGTTGCTTATCATAGTCCCATCTAACAAGTCTTTCAAGCTAATATAAACTAGATCAGAAGTTATGCCATCTAAGCATACATGGTACTCCTTTCAAATTATTATATACATATACCTTATTATCCCAATACAGAACCATGTTCTCCATGGCACTGACTTTCTTAGCCAATCTCTAATCCTGATGGTATGCATATTTTTCTAGTGACTGTCATTCTGTTTTTGATCCAACACAGTTGAAGAATGCAAAAAAGTAGTAGCTTTCAGTGTAGGCCACCCATTATGTTTTGTTGTTGTTGTCAAAATATGTCTTATATTTACAGAAAAGTATTTACAAACAACAAATAAAAAGGTGAAAGCGTATATACGATGGAGCTTATATTAGTATCCTCTACTGTAAGACTAGCAATGCATAAATAAAGCCTATATAGGTCACCAAATCTAAAGTTTGAGCATCTCTTATCAATAATGCACCCTCAGTTAATAGCTAGTGATGTACCTCATCACACCACATGGAACAAAAAGTGGACAATTACTAACTTCTTGCTCAAAAATAAACTTAATCACTGCCAAATCCAATGAAGGAAGAGTGGACAAGATAGCTGCAATTGCCAAACAAGGTAACTCACTAGTAGCCCTGCATTGAAGGAGAACTAAATATTGGTCCTGATTATCCTTCCAAAAAGATTAGAAACTGTGTAATTTGTGTGCTCACCTCTCTTCTAGACCAACCAACACCGCATATTGCATTGAAAGTTGGAGCTAATAGATTCTGCTAAAGAAACAAAGGTTAAAGTGTTTGTGGTTGATACTACTGCAAGGAATGACCAAAGCTCCACCCTGCATCCCTGCAAACTAGCCTCGATGTCACAATGTTATTTTTCAACATGTCATGCGAGGGATGAGCCCCGCCCCACATCCTTGTGGAATATTGTTCTTCCCACCATACTTTGTCCAACCCTTTTCAAATTCCCATCTAATGGGAGGTCCTTATGATGCCAAAATCAAGTCTTACTCTGAAGTTTTTGAAGGCAGTGTACACCAATCCTAGATAGCCACTAGTGAAAGCCCCACTTCAAATGCAATGCCTAGATACCTCACAATTACCCTGGGTCGAACATAAGTCCAAGATGTGGGAATATAGTAAAATGAGAGTCTAATTCTAACAACCAAAAATTTGTCTCGTGGTCACTAATCATAGCATCCAATGTAGAGACAAATATGTCCACACATGTATGAGCACCATCGACCAAGATCTGCTTAACACTCATAGAAATAAAGGATCCATTAGAAAAATGATTGTTGAACATGACTGACCCATCAGGACGTAGGATTTCCTTCACTTGCCCCTGAATGCCAGCAACTTCAAATAGGTGATCCAAGACATCCATTGTCAAACATACAAATCAAGGGCAAAGGAGCACACTTGACAAATAGATTGATTCAACAAAATTTGAGGGGATAATGAGTTATTAACAAGGATAAATTCTGATGCATTAGAGAATAGTGTGTTCACAATGGCCACATATCACAGTCCAAACGCCAAGAAAAACCAACATGTCTGTGATGAAGCTCCAATCTGCAGAAAATAATCTTCCTAGCCACTGTCTAGAGCCCATTCCAAAGTCTCTCAAGTCTAGATTACGTGTCTAGAATAATTGGACCCTATACAAAACTTGTCTGCTCTTGTTGAACTACCTTCCATGCAATTGAGTGTATTTTCAGAGCATATCTTTAGAAATGATCTTGTATGAAACATAGAGGAAAGTAATGAGCCTCCAACCTGCATTGTCCAATGGTGCCCCTAGCTACATTCTTGGTAATGAGTTTGTTAAGGCCTTGATTAAGAGATTTAGATAGCCTTTCAGAAGAGAATTCTTCAGTTGTCAAACAATATAAATCATCTTGTATTGTGTCCAACATGGCCTTGTAGAAATCACAACGAAGGCCATCCATTCCTGATGAAAAAATCACAACTAAGGCCATCCATTCCTAATGAAAAAATCACAACATCCATTCATGATGACTTACCCTGGTAGTCATTGATGAATCAGTGGCTCGAATAATACCAATACTTATATTTGTTTTATAGTTAAAACTAAGATCAATTGAGAATCGATAAAACCAAAGTTCAAATGAAAAAAAGTGATGTTAGATAGAGAATAATGTGCATTTCTTATTAGGAATTTCTCCATTGGTTTCCTTGGGTTATTGGTACCTACAATCTTGATTGGTTTGTTATATACTCCTTGATATAGAATATCTTTTTTGCTAGATACACACAATTCCATCTATTTAAGGGTTTAAAATGTTGTGCGGTTGCTCCTTCTAATCTTGAAAATACATCCATTAGTCTAGTTCGTTCCTTCTCTTTAGTATTTGCTTCCTTCAACTTGCTAATCATATAGATTCAGGCATTAAGCTCCTTGACCAATTTGTTCAAGATTTTTTCCAATAGTTGTTTTTTCAAATTTTCCTTTTCTCCACATTTATTGTTAGAACAAAACTATTACTTGTTTTGGAGCCTTAGGATCTCATAGAAACACTTCAATTCCCTTTGCAACTACTCTTCCAATTTCTATGTGTGAGAGGGTATCTATTTTTCCAAAGTTACCCAGGGCTTACTCTATGCCCCAATTGGTTCAAGCTAAATCACTTTTCACATGGCTTATTCATGGACATGATCACTAAAAGAAAGGGTTAGTATGGGTAGATTTCATAATTTGAGAACCTATGATCACTAGAAGAAAGGGTTAGTGTGGGTTGATTTCATAATTTGAGAACCTATTGATCAACATAAAATAATTTTTTTTAAGTGTATATCGACAGATTATCAAAGAAAACACTTTGCAATGATATATTAATTAACTAATCATTAACTATCAAAGAGAATGAATATTTTTTCATGGTTTGTGGATTAATTATGTTGAAAGAAGCAAGATGTTCTATAGCCTAGGTAGGGTTGATGTGCAAGGGTTTGTGCTTAAGCCTACACTTTTAATAATTTGAGGGTTAATTATAGGGTTAAGATGGATTTATTCTATGTTACAATATATGTGATCTATCCAAGGAGTAGTGAATATGCATTGGCCAAAATATCAAAGTGACATTTCTGGCACTGTCTCTTGTATTTCCCGCTTTTTTCTGTCTTTCTGGCCCATCTGTCTTTCCGGAAAAATTAGTGGCCTCTTGTTTGCTAGCCAAGGAAGCTGTATTATATAGGGTATATCCAAGGAATAATAAATATGTATTGGCCAAAACATCGAAGTGACATAAACTGAGTTATAATGAAGCTAAGAAAATCAATTCTCATCATAACATAGACACTATACATTTCCAACTTGACATATTTTAATTAGGTCCAACTAGGTGATAATATTTAGAAGCATAACTAGAAGGAGATGCACATGCACATGTAACTACTAGCCATACACACTCGACACTTCTATAACTATGATATTGTCTTGATGAAGATAATGGAACTTTTTTATTGCTTTGAAGTTTGACATCATTGGACTACTATGAAATTCCATCTAGCTTAACTGTCGGTTTTTTTAATCTTAGCAATTTGGATAATAATTGTGTGCATGAAAAAAGATCGAATAGGCCAAGATAATTTGAAACTATAAGCAATAAGAATGTCAAATGATGTGTTGAGAATGCTTTGACATTCTGCCATTCAATTTTCAAAATCCAACTATTACAAAAGCAAGAGGTGGGTATTTTCAAGGATATTCTCATTGGTAACTCCAGTATAATTATTATCTTGTTATTTAAAAAATATTAAAAATGTCAACCATGAGTCCAAGATAATATCATGGACTTGAATTTGTTTTAAAGAGTGGTTGTGAAGGATCATACCTAACATCCATACTTAACATAATTATTTATTATTTTTTCATCCTAGCAAAGGTTTTGTGCTTTTCATTATTCTATTTCTACACAAACACTTGTTGGACAACATATGGGTAGAGGCTAATCTTATCTTTTCAATCCAATCCAATATGGGTTCCACCTAAGAATCCCTGAAGGACATTTCATGGTAGTTTTGATGCATTTCTAGCTAAAAATTAGGTGGTTTTTGTCCAAGTAGAGCCCCAAGCTCTTTTTTATTGTTGAGACTCATATGTATCTAGAAGGCTAGGCAAAATTAGGCTTATCTCTTGGCTCAAGTAGTAATAAATCAACACCAAATGGATGGGACTTTGTTGCATAAAGTTATTGATCCAATATGGTTCTCATCAATAGATTAGATTGGATAATTTTATAAATATCAGGACAAACGACTATGAAAATAGGCCTATGGGACTCTCATCAGGCCTGTGGGACTCTCATCAATAGATTAGATTGGATAAATTTATAAATATCAGGACAAATGTCTATGAAAGTAGGCATGTGGGACTAAAAGTGTACATCCATTGTAAGCACACATATTACTGTGTCAACGTGGTCTTCATTAATACATAAGATATGACAAGAAAATTTTAATTAGTGTCAAACGAATAACTGTTCTTCTATAACTATATGGATTTTAGAACCCAGATACTCTAAGTATTCATAATGGTTAAGGAACATAAACATATTTCAATCCGAATCTAAGCCAAATTTTGGCCTCCATATCCCCTTTGAAGGATTTTAGCTAACATCTTGAAAAAAAATTGAACGAGAGTCACCTTTAGTCTTCACCTTGACCTTTTGTGTAACACAAAATTATCTGTTTCAAATTCGATTCTGCGAGTGACCCTAGGTCTAGAATTGCAAGTTATTTTCCTTAAACAAATCTGTAATATAGTCTAATTTTTGGTGTTTTTGTTTTATGCATTAATGTGGTCATTCTATGCAAATAATAATAAATCGCATGTTCTTGTAACTCCTACTGATATCTTCTGTCAATTTTCCGATCACGAAAGTCGGGTGAAATCCCCAGTTTGAAGCCTAAACACATTATCACTCTCAATTTCTGTGATCTAAGAATTCATTCAAAATTATTGGATTGTATAGAAATTGTAGGATTCACACTATCTTGGCTTTATTAAATCAAAGAGGCAACTATAAGTCCTTAAAGTTGATTGCCTCTGCAAAATTTTGAAAGATGTAAGCATTGAAGATGCAGAGTTCTGTTTCTTCTAAATATTTTCTTCCCTCTTGAAGTAATTTTGCATTCCTGAAGAGCTTGATGCAGTTGTTTCCAAAATAATTCACTGTGTCAAAGGTTGTTGTTTCCTTATTTCTGTTATTTTGTGGATGTTTTCTCTTGTTTCTCAGCAAAGGAGGCGACCATAACTATCATTTAATCTACCTGTTAAGATTTTCTTGGGAAAATCTTCATGTAACTTCACAATTCAAGTGTATGCATTATTTTTACATATATCTAAAGACAGAAATAGGTTATTTACGATTTGGGTTATATCAATCTGCCTTTTGGACTAAAATCATACCTGAGCCAGCTTCAGGTTTGCTCTCATTAGTTTGGTGTTAAGGAAATAATAACATCCTAAAATATGAAATGATTTGTTGAACAAGAAACATGAAACACATATCTTTTACATGTCCAATCTATGATGAGGTTTTTTGTAGATATCATTTCCCATTCTGGGATTCATGAATCTATTTGAAGCTTTAACTCTTCGGTACATTGCAAGGTTATCTTTATTCATGAAGTGATTTTAAATGAAAGTGTAATAGCAACACCCTGGCTTATTATGCAATTGGACAAGCCCAATGATGACCCCATATGAACACGTACATTACATGCATCTATGTACATATTGCAACTCCTTGTCGAGGATCTCCACCTTATCTTCTCATAGACACTATATAGTATGATGTAATCTTTCTTTGTGGGTTTTATCCATATGTTTAACAATTTTGGCTTAGTATCTTTTCTCTAGAAGGTCAAATTCCCTAGAGTTGGCCACTAAGACACCCAAAAATGCTTACCTATTCCCTCTAGATGTATTTGGAGCTACATTGATCCTATTGAGTCCTCAAGAAAGGACCTGTAATATATGCATTACCTTGGCCCCACCTTCTAGTCCTAAGTACATGAACTTTATCTTCACTCCAGATTGCTAAGTGTTGTCTTTCCATGTGAATTCACAACTTGACCGTGATGTGTGCTACAGAACGTGGTTACCTGCAGGGTCATGTAATCCATGCGGGGTGACACACTTCTATTTGTGACCTATAAAAATAAAATCCCTTCTCACTTCTCCACTTAAAAGAGGATCATTATAAGGGTCCCCTAAGACATCAAAACTAAATACTTGAAGGTTTATTAGGAAATAAGGTTTGTTTTGTATTTGGTAATAGAGGAAGGGTATAAAAAAAATCCATTTATATAGGTTGCTAGTTCAGCACCAAGCTCTTGCACATTAATTTGTGGATGTCTATTAAGCTTTATCCTCTCTAATTTGATCAAATAAAAAGGAATTTATATTTGGGTAGAATTTGTAACAATGTTGTAAAAAAAAATGCCTTGTATCATATATTGGATAGGCTAGGGCTTTGTTGGAAATTAAAGTTAGACTGAATAATATGTGTATTGATTTGTCTGGACAACTGAAACATTGTTCTCTCAACTCCAGCAAGGTTATTACCAAGTCTGAAACAAACAGGGGACCTATTCTATGATTTCCAGCCAAAATACCAAGATGTAGATTTTGCTATGATGCCCAGAACAGGGATAACAGTGTTACTTGCATGCCAAGCAGCACAACCATGCTTCTCAACAAAAGGGACTGAAACAGGAAAAAAAATTGGTTAAACCAGCATTAACAGAGTAAGTGCAAAACATAGTGTTGAACTTATTTTCCCTTCTTATTAGCTTGCATGCGTTTTACAGTAGACCTTGCACTTTCAACAATCACTAGAGAATTTGGCGGAAATTCCGACGGCCAATTCGTCGCTATTCCGACACATATTCGTCGCAAGAATGCAACCGCAGTATCCTGTTGTCTCTAACGTTGCATATCAGCCAGGACCACTTTATGGTTCTGCTTCAGGTCAAACTGGTTTCCAGCAAGCACCTGGTCCTGTTCCACCACCAGGCCAACCGGGTCATCCGGTACAACCTGGTGTCCCGCCGCCAGGCCAACCGGCTTATTCGGTGCAACCTGGGGCTCATTTACAACCAGGTCAACCTGCGCAACCAGCGCCGCCTGTTTATCCGGGCCAACCTGTTCATTCAGGGCCGCCCCCTCACTCGGGTCAACCTGTTCATTCAGGGCAGCCCTCTCATTCCGTTCACTCTGCTCAACAGCCTGCTCATTCAATGCCGCAGCCAAATCAACAGCTGCGCCCTACGTACCAGGCTCCGCAGGGTTCCACTTATCAGCAGCCTACTCATCCTCAGAGTGGTTATTATCCTCATGGTCAGTCTCAACCGAACTATAACCACTCTGGAGGCTCTCAGTATTATCCTCCTCCACCCATTTCTACCTATGCTCAGCAGCCAAATCCAAACGCTGCTTATACAGGGCAGACACCTAATCAGGGCCCGAACCCTGGTTATCAAGCCCCGCACTATGGTTACCAGCAGCCAAATCAGTCTGGTTATACGAACTATGCCCCCTACGGTCAAAATCCTTCGGGACAGAACCCATGGGGGCAAGGATATTCACAACCATTGTGGAGCACGGGTACCGGACCTTATCCTGGGACTGGTATGGTAGTCACTAGAGAATTTGGCGGAAATTCCGACGGCCAATTCGTCGCTATTCCGACACATATTCGTCGCAAGAGCGACAGTTCAAGGGCGGACAAACCGTGGTTTCTCCTGCCGTCGCCGTTCCGACGCAAGTAAAAAGTGTCGCACTATCGACACTTATTCCGACGTTCCGAACATGCGTCACTCTTCCGACGTATCACAAACCGTCACGGCTCCGACGTTTTAAACGTGGTTCTTCCGACGCTCATTAACCGTCGCAGTTCCGACGTTTTGGCGCCGTTTTCTTCCGATGGCTGTAACCTGCTGCACCCACCCCCAAACGGGTCCGACGTTTTGGACGCGCTCTTCCAACGTCTGTCCATGTCGCACTCCGACGACAGGTCTGACGTTGGGAACGCCGCGCGCGCCCGACGCTTACACCGTCTCTCTTCCGACGTTCGGCCAGCCCAGCCTCCGACGCTAGCACGTCGCTTTCGCGACGTTTTCACATCGTCTTAACAGTCTCTCGTCCGATCGTTTCTCGGATTGCTCAGCTTCCGCAACTTCCGCGGGGCGCTTTCTGGAATTTCTGATGAGGGTTCAATTTTAAAAAAAAAAATTAAAATTTTAAAAGACGAGAAACGTTGTTTTGAGGATATTATATGAAGTAAAACAGTCCATGAAAGTGAAATAGCAGTATGTAGAATAGTAAAGCAACAGATAGAGTACCGACGTCCATTGTTCCAAATACAAATTAAAGTACCCAAAAACGTACAACAGTGAAGTAGCTACCCATGAAAGTGAAGATATTACAAGTGAAGAAAAATACCATGAAAGTGAAGATATTATATGAAATAAAACAACGTACAGTGAGGATATTATATGAAGTAAAACAGTCCATGAAAGTGAAATAGCAGTATGTAGAATAGTAAAGCAACAGATAGAGTACCGACGTCCATTGTTCCAAATACAATTTAAAGTACCCAAATACGTACAACAGTGAAGTAAAACAGTCCATGAAAGTGAAATAGCAGTATGTAGAATAGTAAAGCAACAGATAGAGTACCGACGTCCATTGTTCCAAATACAAATTAAAGTACCCAAAACCCTACAACAGTGAAGTAAAACAATCCATGAAAGTGAAATAGCAAGATATGAAGTAAAAACAACGTGAAAGTGAAATAGCAGTATGTAGAATAGTAAAGCAACAGATAGAGTAACGACGGCCATTGTTCCAAATACAAATTAAAGTACCCAAAATCCTTGAACAGAGAAAAACGCTAATCATGTGAGGAGTGTGATATGTCCAAAATATAAAAAGACCCTCAGACCATATCAATAAACCAACAACATAGACCAGCATCGCTAGTTTTGAAGGCAGAGTGATAAACATTAATCATTTTTTTTTCACAAGAGAAAAAACGTTGTTTTGAATATATTATATGAAGTAAAACAGTCCATGAAGTCATTACATTTTCACATCCGAAGATTGGAACCCAAATATCCATCCAGAAAAGTGGAAGTCCCACCCTAGACAATGATAGAAAAATACCCCATGTCACATACAGTGACTTGATATAAAACCCAGTAACGGTCCACATGGAGATTATCGACAATCTGAGAAAGCATCCAAATATGCCCGAGGCATCTATAAGAAAGTGAAATAGCAGTATGTAGAATAGTAAAGCAACAGATAGAGTACCGACGTCCATTGTTCCAAATACAAATTAAAGTACCCAAAATTCTGCAACAGAGAAAAACGCTAATCATGTGAGGAGTGTTATATGTCCAAAATATAAAAAGACTATCGGACCATATCAATAAACCAGCAACATAGACCAGCATCGCTAGTTTTGAAGGCAGAGTGATAAACATTAATCATTTTTTTTTCACAAGAGAAAAAACGATGTTTTCAATATATTGTATGAAGTAAAATAGTCCATGAAGTCATTACATTTTCACATCTTAAGATTGGAACCCAAATATCCATCCAGAAAAGTGGAAGTCCCACCCCAGACAATGATAGAAAAATACCCCATGTCACATACAGCGACTTGATATAAAACCCAGTAACGGTCCACATGGAGATTATCGACAATCCGAGAAAGCATCCAAATATGCCCAAGGCATCTATAAGAAAGTGAAATAGCAGTATGTAGAATAGTAAAGCAACAGATAGAGTACGTACCGACGTCCATTGTTCCAAACACAAATTAAAGTACCCAAAATCCTTGAACAGAGAAAAACGCTAATCATGTGAGGAGTGTGATATGTCCAAAATATAAAAAGACCATCAGACCATATCAATAAACCAGCAACATAGACCAGCATCGCTAGTTTTGAAGGCATAATGATAAACATTAATCATTTTTTTCAGAAGAGAAAAAACGCTATTTTGAATATATTATATGAAGTAAAACAGTCCATGAAGTCATTACATTTTCACATCTGAAGATTGGAACCCAAATATCCATCCAGAAAAGTGGAAGTCCCACCCCAGACAATGATAGAAAAATACCCCATGTCACATACAGGGAAATGATATAAAATCCAGTAACGGTCCACATGGAGATTATCGACAATCTGAGAAAGCATTCAAATATGCCCGAGGCATCTATAAGAAAGTGAAATAGTAGTATGTAGAACAATAAAGCAACAGATAGAGTACCGACGTCCATTGTTCCAAATACAAATTAAAGTACCCAAAATCCTTGAACAGATCAAGAAAAACGCTAATCATGTGAGAATTCAAAGTAAAGTTAATTTATTAACATTGCGAATAAAATTACACCGAAGTCAAAAACATTGCCTGGCCATACTCATGGCAAATTTGTCATCAAAAAATCAAAAAATTAAGAAGACTGCCCTCATACGGGGAAACCAGTCTTGAACGTTTAATTTACAGAATTCAAAAATTTTACTTAAAGGTCCAGCACAGTAAAATAAACTAAAAGCAGCCCAATTAACTGGGCCTGCTAAGCAAGAAAACAACAACCGCCGTACCTCCGGGCCGTGACCAAGGGTATTCTTCTCATGCTTTTGCCTCTCGCGAAGACCACAAAGTAAGGACTACAGCTCGTGATTCGAAGTGCTGCTGGAGAGTGCAATCAAAGGAAATTGCGCAGTGCGCGCTGTGGGAGAAGGTGAAATCAGCCTCTCGTTGAGGTGGGAAGGAGTGAGCGCGCCGACGACCCCAGTGCTCTCGGGCAACGCATCCCATGACGCACGCGAGGCATGGGTGCAATCTCAGGCGCAGTGGGCACAAGAGACGAAGAAGCAGAATTCCAATTAACAGAGGAAGACAGACAGAGACAGAACCGAGAGA